>JAQFZN010002227.1:0-12087 GCA_034687075.1 Geophilus carpophagus | reverse complement strand
CATAATCAAATGCACCCAAAAATCTCTGCAAGTAACTTTACAAAACACCTAATGTGAGATCTTGACAAATACACTCACACCTCGCTATAAGGCCGCTCGCTATAACGGCCTTCTTTAATTATGGCACTTTTTCGATTTACGGCCCATAATTTTCGTTATACGGCCAAAAAATGATGTATGCGTAATGATTCACTATACGGCTTTTCGCTTTATGGCCAACTTTTCTGAAACGTGTCTAGGCCTTAAAGCGAGGTATGAGTGTACATGTATATATTATTTTTCACTTAAATTAACTATTTTTCACGTAAATATTTTAAATCTAAATTAACTGCTTTTAATCTTTAAATCAACTTTACTACTTTTTCAGGGTTTAAAAAAAATTTGTGTTTCGTTAAAATTTAATTTATTCATAACAACCTTGTACTTCCAATAAAACCCACGAGCTGTTCTGAATGATGTCATTTTTGCGTTGTACAAAGACCCTGCATTCATACAATCCAAAATCTGCATCTTGCACATGCGTGATGTTAAGTGATGCACCGATAAGTGAGAGTCGTCCATTATATTCATCAGAAATAAGAGGTGCTTTTCCTTCCTGCCAGAGGAATATGTGATTTTCTTGACCCTAACAACAAAATAAAAATATAAAAGCACTTAAAATCATATTTGTATAATCCACTTATCAATGTAAATAATCAATTGATAAAATAAATATAATACTAAAAAGCAATAAGTCACATAATAATAATATTAAAAAATATAAAGATTTTATTTTTATTATTTAAATTATTTAATCAAAATTAATTTTTATTTACATCAACTATTTTTTCATTTAAATCAACTATTTTTTCATTTAAATCAACTGTTTTTTCATTTAAATCAACTATTTTTTCATTTGAATGAACTATTTTTTCATTTAAATCAACTATTTTTCATTTGAATGAACTATTTTTAATCTGAATCAAACTACTTTTGATCTGAATCATTTTTCCGAGTACTGTAGCTACTTTTGACCTGAATCAACTTCCTGCTTGTTTCACTTTGAATTTGCACCACTCACTATTTCACATAGCAGCCTATTTTAATACAATCAGCTTCATCATATTACACCAGTTCCATACAAAACAAAATTCCTATACAATTTTAATATTACATAAATTGAAGGAAATTTGTTAATTTATCCAATATATAAAGCAATTATATTATGTAAAATCCTTAATTCACTACACTTGGGTGCACATACACCCACAAATCATCTTTATTAAACTCAAACTGGAACTGTAATTAGTTCAACAAAGTGAATTTGAGCTGCCATTTTTAAAAAAAAAAAGATCAGCAAATCGTTTCTACTTTATACTAACATTCTAGCTCTTTTACCATGTCTAAATTCAATCAGAACAGTTTTCTAATGATGATTCCACGAAGGGGTACAAAAAAGGCCTTCAACCTATAAGCAGATGAAGTTAGATGTGGAATTTGGACATGGTAAAAGAGCCCGAATGTTGTATAATTTTTAAAAAAAGCATGAAAATCTATAATAAGTCGTTTTTATTTTGTGGTTTTTAATTAACATAAAACTATTTTGAAACTCATTTTATTGATATCATTTCAAAAATTGATGATAATGGAGGAATTTGAATTAAATCACTGGTTAAAAGTGCATACAAGTTTTGAAATAATGCATTAAATAACTTAATTTACATTGCTCTTTGAATTTAAGTCGTATATGTGAGAAAAAGTGAATGTAAAGGTCACCTGAAATTGAAGCTGCAGTACTAAATCAAGGTATTGGTAATCAATATCTTAATTCGGTTCAACTTTGCTGCGTACATTGACTTAAATTGTCATTAAAACAAAGAAATTTAATAATGATGAGACACATAATCTTTTTAATCTTAAAATACTAAAATAGACACAAATTTTAATTTTGTTATTATTTTTTTAAATTTAATTTTCTTTTTTATAGGTAATTTTTTTATTTTTTTTATTATTTGATAAACAACTGCAAGTCACTGTCAGCATTTAATTTAGAAATAATTATCAAATTTATCTGAAAATAAAGTGGCTGATAAGTGATAAGAAACAATTGAAAAGGCCATTTAACCTTCCTAATACCACAAATTCCAAACATCCCACATGTAAGTTTAATATTCCTGACACAGTATTATTATAAAGGTTAAAATTAGCTGAGAAATAACCTTGTTTAAACTCTCAGACAATTTTTTTCTTCTTTTAGTCGTTTAAAAACACATTTATATGTGACTTTTTCATGAGAAAAAATACTAATTATTTGTTATAAACACAAAATAAAAATTTAATCTTAATCCCACTGAAATATCGCTTCGCAGTTACAAACAATTAATCAATAACAATTATTAAAAATAATAATAAATATCATTAATTAATTATTTTTCGTAAATAAAATCCAATTTTATACCTGTTTATACCAGTGGACTGTGTATGGATGAACAAGACCGCCAGGAAAATCTAAATCGCATCGAAGTAACGCTGGTCCACCAATAACAGATGATACAATCTCGACCTGAGATGCTACAACTATTTTCAAATTAAAAAATAATAAATAAATTGTAAATAACAAAAAAATAACAACTTACCAGAAAATGTGTTCAAGGTCTGACAAAGTAAATAAATAGATAAAAAATGTGCCCAACTCGCCAACAATAACCGCATTCCAGATGCATTTAAAATAATCGATTAAAAATCGATAGAATAATAAAAAAATAATATAAAAATAACATCCAATTATGTGGTAATAATCATTCAAGTTGAATCACTTGTTCGATATGCTTGTTTTAAATTTTTATCATTTTTTAAATATTTTTAAAAAGAAGCGTAAACCGCCATTCATAAAAGTACAGCCATTTTTGTTTCTTTTGTTGATATTTACGTAGAAAATGAATAATGGAGTGAATAAATGATATTATGTACAAACTTGGTGTTGAAATCAACTTATCTATACTGGTATATGCAGTAATTAAAGCCACAAGTGTCCCGGAGAAAAGTTTGCTATTGATCCGAACTTGCTGCCATCTTGGAAGACAAAGTGAAGAATTTGGATGAGTTCAAATTGAAGTTACAAGGGTGCAGGGGTCTATGAAAAAGCAACATTTTTCTTTTTTTTTCTTTTAAGCTTAAAAACCTAAAAAGTAATGACACTAGACATTTTTAAGTAGGTAAATACTTAACTACAGTAATTAAATTTAAAAAAGAAGAAATATTTTTTTAAAATTACATTATTTCTTTAATAGCGATAATAAATAACGGAAAATTTAAAATTCGCTAATAACTTCGGCATAAATATTCATGCAATCCATATTTTTCTCCCACTTAAAATCCTAATGTGATAAAATCGTAAAAAATACAGACATAAATTACAAATGAAAATATTAAAATATTACAATTAATTTTCAAAACAGGAAATGAAAAAATACGTTTAAAACGAATAACTTACGATTACATTAAGGTTAATCTACAAAATAGGATTCGCTTAACTTGTTTAAATAACATAAAAACAATGTTATTCGGAAAAGTATCTCTAAAAAAAGCTTTTAGTGTAAATGTCAGGTTGTTTTTAATGATGAATGTGATGCTGTCACACAACACTACCCTTGTTTTAGAAAAACCAAGGTTTCAGGTTTCATTGATGATGACTTAGCAGGAAACATTAAGACCACACACAGAATAATAAAATTCTAGAAATTTAATTGATTCGTACATTTATTTTCTATTGATATTTTTAAATTAACGCATTCTTCACAAAAAAGAAACAAAAATCTTGTAAGAATATACCAATGTTGATCCCAATATGGTAAAAACACTTTGATTTAGTATTGCTATAGAAATCCGTAGTACAGTATGTGAACACTGTGAAAGTAGGACTAACTCATACATCAACCTCAAACAAAAGACAACAACTCTAGTGCAACTGATGACCCCCTACCCTTGACACAAATTACCACTAATGACCCCTCTAATGGCAACCACACTGTAGATTTTAGTGAGATATAAAAATTTAGTTGTAAATTAAAAATTATTTTAAAAAGAATATTATTAAAAACGAAAAAATACAGGGAATCTTTAATAAATCAGGGAAAATGATACAATAAACAGGGTATTTTTGTAGTTGCGGTTTCATTATTCAATTCGGGACTTTGCCTACTAGTTATCTTCTATTTTGAACTTCGGTCTTGCTATTTATAGGTATTATAAGTTGATTACAGTATTGTATCTTTTCAACAAGTGTACAAGTTGTATACACGAAACTAAAATGTCTCTTGGCATTGAAATTAGACCACGTTTTGATTTTGAAACCAGCGATCATTTAGATGAAGAAATTCATTTCATCTATGGTTTTAGTACAAAATGTAAGCATGTAAGCATAAATTTATTTCTTTTATTAAATAATAGGAATGGCCGAATATTCAGTTAATATTCGGCACACTATTCGGTATTCAGGGAGATTAATATTCAGAGCTCTATTCGTTATTTGGTAAATTTTTTATTAAATACATATACAAATATACATACTATGAAATATGTACAAAATTACTTTTAATATTTATTGACAAGGGAATTATGAAATTTGTTATAAGTAAAAATTAATTTTATAATATCCAAGTTTGTAACTATTTTATTGTTTACATCGCGAAAATAATTTAGCCAATGACATTTTAACAACAGTTTCTGGTAAGGAATTAATTATTTAATGCAATTTAATCTAATTACCGTAACTTATTTTTCGAAATAGTGCCATCAGTGATAGTAAATGAAGGTGTGACATCATCACTTCAAAAATCAAATAAAGATCCAACTTTCAACAAAACATGCAGTTCTGAAACTGCAATTATAAATCAACTTGCAAATAATTTGGATAAATTAAAACTTATATGTAACAATTTATTTTTAATTCATATAATTATAATTACAATCCGCCATAATTAAAAATAATTGATTACAGTTGTAGATTAACCATTTGCAGTGAATTCCAGTATCCTTTCAATTTTAATCAATAGATAAGATATTTTTACCTTATTTATCTTTAAAAATTCCTTAATTAGTAATTAGTTATTACGACCTGCCTCACAGCATTTGTGAATTGTTACTAATGTTCGTTAGGTTTAAAAGATTTTAAAAAGCAAGTTTCGTCATTCGTGTAAACGAAAATTTATTAAATTAATAACAGGAATGTTTCAAAACATACGCTGTTCCTTCAAGCAAAGTGAAAATTTTGGCCACCATTTTTTGAAGATAGATCGGTATAACGTTTCATCCTGTTATTGTTTTTAATTATGTAAATGTTATGAATGCTAATTTCATACCAGCTGCCAGTTTTGAAAGTGAGAAAAAATAAAATAAAAAATTCGGATACAAAATTTTTATTACAAAAATAAATAAAACATCCATAAATCAGAATGCAAGTTTTTTCATTAATAAATATATATGTGCATCAACTTCGAATCCATGTAAGTTGTTCGCATCTCCTTGAAGCCGAATCAGCAATCCACCAAACGACACATACGCAGCCCTAGGAGTAAAAACATTGCAAATAAAAGAAAATAAAACAATCATTAATTTCATAAAAGTATTTACAATTACAATAAACACCACCACAACAATACCACAATAAATAAACACGGAATTCCCCCGTTACACAGACTACAGACTAGATTTATCACATTTATCTATTCAAAACTACCGTCAAATTCAAACTACTTCGACACAATTAACATTAAACAAAAAAATTTTATAACAAGAATCGCATTTCGGCATTAAATCACACCTTAAAACAAATTATTACTGAGTCTATATAACGAGGGATTTCTATAATGCATAAATAATTTAAAAATAATTCGCAATGCGTATTAAAAATTGAATATTCTTGTTTATATTTTGGAGGAGCGCAGGCGACCGTAAGGCGACAGTGCGGATAGTGGCTGTGTTCGGTAGCCTACAACCAGCTAACCACACTGCCACATCACAGAAACCTTATAATCTGAAGCTGTAGCGCACCCTCCTCAGTGATAAATTTAGAAATTAAAAATATCTAAATAAATATAATAATGCAGGTGTCTTGATAAATTTTTTTTTTTAAATAATTTTAAAATCTATTAAAAAATTACAAAAAGCACCTGGTTTTTAAAAATCATTTTTTTATTTTATATTTTAATAAATAAATAAAATTATAAGAAAATCAAGAAAACAGAAAAGATAAAGATATAAATTTTAATATATTTTCTTTATTAATACCTTTACACATCCTTGCTTAAATCAGTTTTTAAATTTTAATTTTCTTATCGAATTTTTTTTTACAAAATTAAAATTTTAAAATAAAATAAACAAATAAATTTTTTAATTTCTTAATCACTTATATCTACCTACAAATTCATTTCCTTAACAAATATTTATTATCCCCCAATCCCCAAAACAAGTTTAAATGTAAACATTGTACATGTGCGCAGTTACTCAACAAATCAATACTTACTACGCACTATTTTTAAACTGCGTTGTATGTCGCATTTCGAACCCATTAACTCAAATCTAATGTCTAATTCTCGTTAAAATCCAATTTTAATGGTAAAATTATAATTTAAAATATATATAAATTACAAACATTTAAACAATCAAAATCGAAACCTAAAATTCGAAAAACGAAATATAGAAACGGTGCGCAGTTTCAAGCCAATGAAAACATGATTCAGCAGATTGTGCAAGGTTTATTTTATATTTAAGTAATTAATTCATTTTTCTTTTTATAATCTTCAATATCGAAATAAGAAAAGAAACAGAAAATAAAAAATAAAAAGGAAGAATAAAGAAGAGAAGATTTTTCGCGCGCAGTTTTCATACCAGATAATGCATTTACAGATATCGTATGCCACTCGTGTAAAAGCACTTCTGGTACGCCACTGCCAGCGACTAAGCAACAGACTTGTACCTTAGTACCATTTTTAAAAATTTAACTTAAAAAAAACTTAAAAAAATTATAATAAACGTAAAAAACAATAAATCGGCCTAAGATGACCCACACACGCGCCACTTGATCTATTTTATATCTTTTTTTATCCATCTTACGTCATTCGTGACGCAACAGGCCAACATCAGCGACGTCATCGTGCGCGCCATTATCAAAATTGACTGTTGCCTAGGCGACGGCGGACGACGGTGCGGTGCGACTGAGATACCACCAGCTGTGTTCACATCCCTCGAATAGATCCATGTGAACTCAGTGTGGCACTCGGCCGCCCCTCACGCCTGGGCCAAACTTGATGACCGGTTCCAAAATATAATAAAAAGGAAAAAAGTGACCGGTTGTGGTAGAAAAGCACTCACAATCGCGCCGAATTCGGTTCTGCTGAAGCTTCGTCTCCCTCAATGCGGTATATCTTGCCGTACATGACGTATTCGAAGCTATCGGCACGTGACGTCCCTGCACCATCACCTCGAGGATCCCATTCACCATCATCCGGGTACCCATCTTCTCGCAACGTAGTGGCCAACACCAACCGAAACTTGTCACCTGCAAAATATAAAAATTAAAAAAAAAATTAATTTAAACCTAATCTAAACTAATTTAAAATTTTTCCCATTTTCTGACGTCATAACCGAACCAATACTCGTCTAAAATCTCAATATCCAACTACAAAAGGTCAAAATCCCATCTTAATACGCACATCTAAAAACTACTGACGTCATGTTAAATCCCTATTCACCAGCACGCAGTACGATTCAACGGAAAAATTTCAAATTTTAAAATTATTAAAGCTACAAACGTCGCTAAACTACATTTAACTCTCGAAATATCATGTAGTCAATCATAAATCGGTTAATTAACCAAATCCTTTTCTTATCTAACTTCATCTTCACGGTTAAGCGAGCTTACATCAAGGTTACGAACAGCTCAGTGTACTATGTTAGACTGCGTGCCGTCTTCCCATAACCGGCTCTATTAATTCACTTTCTCTGCCGAATCAAAAACATCACAAGATTTGATTTCACCAAATAAAAATAGGTGATTAGTTAATCAAATAATCGACACATGACAAAACTTATCTAATCGATAAATTATTTCTATTGTTTTCCAATGAAGCACTCAAATGCGTCATATTTTATCACTTTATCTACTGCACCTACTTGTTGCAGTTATGTATTATTAAAAAAAATAAGACATGACAGTACTTACCTAATTCCACGGGATAGAGCTGAGTGTTCACGTCTAAAATCAAGTCCATTTTAAACGACTCGCTCTCGCAATGCAACCGGCTAACTGGAAGGAAAAATAAATAAACACAAATGAATCAGGCGGATCGCCCCGTGAATCAGTAGGGAAAAACATGGGAATGACGTCATGATAAAACTCTATCGTCAAGGTCGTTGTTATAACAACCGCTTTCCAGATGGCGCCACTCGTCTAATGCGTAGGCCAAGGTTTAATGAGAGATTCCAATATATTCACGGCCTCGTTCAAGGCCAAATTCGAATAATTCCGAGAATAAAAGGCAGTATGGTTAGCTGACCGAGTGCGATGATAAATTCGATGTCATTTTTTTTCGGTGTTTGGATGATGAAACGAACTAAATGAGTCAGGAAAAAACCCGCTCGTTTTGTGAGTTTTACATTTAAACTGCTACTGCGCACTGCATCATGGTATAGTTTTCTCAACAGTGCTGCGACTTAAGACAATGTAAAGGCAAAAGTATACCACGTGATTGACATGGACCAATGAGAATTGATTATTGACTATTAGATAACATAACAAGTGATAGAAGGAATTACAATACAGTATCAGACTGTGGTCACAGATGCAACTTTTATGTGTTGCGCCATAATCAAACCCGCGCTCTTCTCCCAACCCAATGGACTCGTCCGTTAAAATCTATTTCAAGTTCAAGGCTACATTAATGGCGCTTCAATGCGCTAATCTGACATTCAAAATACGCAATACTTTTTAATTTTAAACACCAAACGCATGTTTATCAACAAGTAAGAATAAATAAACAAAGATTCAACTGATAATTCCATTCCACCCACATTCGAACCAAACGACGCATTTTTTCGAAATCAATGACGTCATTAATTTTTTCTTACCAATTTCTTATTATTCAATTTCTACCTAATTTAACCGAATTTTTAAATTAATTTCGAATACAACACGAAGAATGAATCATAAATGAATAAAAATTATTTTCCTGACCATGACCTTGGACCAGGGACCTCGAAGGCCAACAGCTGTCACTCACTAACCCATTCTGTACCCAAACATAAATTATTTTTACCGAATTTCGCCATTGACAATTCAAATCGGTTACCTATTTCTAGAAAAAACTTACCGCCATTTGTTTTGACATTCGTGTTTATGTAGATCGACAACGAATTATGTTTCTGTCAGACTGTCGGCGATGACGAACACAAGCAAACACCATCAACTGCGCCATTTCTTGCCAGTAGGTAACTGCGTCACGCACACCAGCGAATACGCACCGCGTGTGCGCACAACATGCAAGTGTAAATGTCAAGAGACTTATGTCAGCTGACCACGCTTTAGGTAAGGCGTTGAGAAAAGGCGGCGCGGATTGCTTTCTAGCCGAAAATCTAAAGCGCGAAATTTTGTTTAATATGCGCATGACATCATTGGGCAATGCGACTTGGGGATGTCTGCGGATTCGGCATTGGGATTGGTCAAGGGCATTACGCAATGTTGCGCTGTTCACGTGGTTTGGGAACCGGTGTTTTTGGGTGTCATGTTTTGGGTTTGTTTTTCCAATTTGGGTATCATTTTGTTTGGAGTAATAAAGGATTGGTTTTGGATGTGTTGGTACTTACCACGGTCGAATTTCTTCCCTTCTGGATCGATGTCTTTAACGTCGAAAATATCTTCGAACAAAACGCCCGCCATTACTGTTTCGTATGCGTGAAGTGAACTCGTGTGATGGAATGGGGTACTAGGTGTTTATTAATGATTTTGTTTTGTAGATTAGGTTAAGATTTTGTTTGTGATTGGCGCTTTTAAAAATTACAAATTAAATTAATAATTATAGAAGAATAAATAATATTGTGTCATTTTTTATAATTTGCGTTTTAATTTTTAATTTGCTTTAATTTTATTTTCATGGCGCCATCTGTGAACCTTATTTACAATTAAGTGTGATTAAACGTAAAACTGCTGAAAGTACGTTGTGTTCTTGTTTATAATTTTTATAACACATTTCTGAAAAGTATTTAAAATGTGTTTTTTTAATATTAAAAATATAATCGAAATTAGATTTATTATAAAATAATAAAATTTTCAGATATTTAATCGATTTACATTTGCCGCCCATATATTTTTCCGACATCTACCGACGAAACGTGCAACCAGCGAAATAAATAAAACATTTTTGAAAAGCTCCCTAAAGTACTTCTGTACTATTAAATTAATAAAATTATATTATAGCAATTAAAAATACAATCTTTAATCTATTTCGCCACAAATATGCACATTAAAACAACCATAAAATTCAAGTTTCCTGTCAATAAACGAAACAGAGTAAGAAGTTTGAGACCGGTTACAACCAGCGTGCCCAGCTTGCCGCTCGTTACAGCTAAGGTCTAAAATTTTCATCATCATTATCGATAATTTATCTTATTTCTTCTAATTCAATGAAATCCATTTAAAACCAAGAAAAACATAAAATTTAAGATTAAATTGATCCAAAAATGGCGACTCTCCCACCGCGTAAAAACACAACACCAACCAAATCTAGCAAACCGCAGTCTTCTCCATTGAATATTCTTCTTCAAATGGGTTTTCCAAAACACAGAGCGTGAGTTATTTCTTTAAAAAAATAATTAAATAAGTGAAATTTGATGTTTTTACAGAGAAAAAGCTTTAGCTGCAACGGGAGAACGTGGGGTACAGTTGGCATCGGATTGGTAAGAAATTCAATAATTTAAAGGACTTAAAGTGTTTCAAAATTAATTTGTTTTTAACAGGTTACTTGCTCATGTTAATGATACAACTTTGGATGCAAATATGCCAAGGGAATATATTTTATACGCATGTCCAACTGGACCGATTTTGGATCAGCTTCAAAATATGTGGAGTAAATCATTGATGCAATGTGGCAGAAATGGAGCTCATAATTATCTTCCTCATGTTACACTCTGCTCATTTTTTAAAGTATGTAATAATTTTTTAAATTTACAGTAGTCTCTCGGTTGTCCGGAAAGGTAAGGTAAAAAGACATGGATAATCTCCAAAATAAAATACAAAAAAAACTACTCTTTTACGTTCAGACATTTAAAAACTTGATTAAAATAGTGGCTCAGGAACACTGGTAATTTGTTGTGACTTTGTTCGAAAATTTTGAGGCCCTGGGCAGCTGCCCCTCTTGTCTGCCTGTAAATATGTGTGAACACTGAAGTAATTTTGCTTTAAAGCCTAATATGTATTAAGGATGCTAATGGATTGGAAAAATGCCCGAATTCTTTACTATACCGATTAATGCAATTCTGGATAACTAAGAGTCTACTGTATTAATTATTATTGTTTGAAATTTTATTACAGAAAGTTTATTCCGTTTTTATTAACTGGTTGTCAAATTTTAAATTTTTTTAGTATGATTGTACAATCAGCATTTATTAAATTGTGAAAATTTGTTAATGTACAGAATTTTGAATTTATTTTGTAGTTAAATACTTTAAAAATCCAGTTTTTATTTTGTATTTAGTGGTTTGGATTTGGATTTTTGGTAATGAAGGGTTTGAAATGAAACGAAGAGGTATTTAACTATCTTGATTATTATTATTCTTATTACATTGATTATTTTTAATGATTTTTTTTTAAATTTCATCACAAACTGAAACTAAAATTGTTATTTATCAGTTTAAAATTTTGAAATTTTTAAAGTTTTATCATTATTTATTCTATCATTATAAACTCATGATCTATTAAAATTTCAACATAAATCAAGATTAAATTTTAATGCTTTCATTATTGAGCTGATTATTATAAAAAAAACTATTCAATTCACCTGTCATGATTGTTCATACAACACAATGTATATTATTGGTTTTTAGCTGTCACGTGAA
>JAQFZN010002226.1:0-12101 GCA_034687075.1 Geophilus carpophagus | reverse complement strand
ATTATACCTCAATATGGGAAAATACTGCATATAAACACATGTTTATCTCGCAGATGTTCTGCGGGAGTCAGCTAGTAATTATTTACAATCAGTGCTCAAATTGAATTCAAATAGAAAAAGAATTTTAAAACTTAAATAAAAATTGCAAATTTAAATGTAGAGTCAAAAAAATTTACGAAAAAAAGTCATATAAAATTAGCAAAAGATAACAATTATTTTAATTTCATCAATTAAGTAAATGTTGTAAAGATGAGTAGACTGTTTGCGTAAATGAGCTTATGTCACATATATTTTATTGTCAAAAATATTGGAATTGCAGTGATATGATATCTTAAGATTATTAATCCAAAGTTATTATTAATGGGCACATTTATAGATTTTGTAATTAAACCAGGACTTAAAACAGATCAATTTTCATTTTTAGTTTATTCTTGCCCAAATTGGAGTGTTTATCCACAAATTGTGAAGACCAATTTACCAGCCAATACTTATTGTCGTACTCCAGGAAGTGTTAAAGGAATTTTGTCAATAGAAACTGTAATGGAACACATTGCAAAAGTTTTGAAAAAAGTTCCTGTTGATGTGAAATGTTTGAATATGCCAAATGAAGAGGTGAAAAAAGTTTTGTTTAAATTTCTACAATATTAATTTCTGAATTCTATTTTGTAGAAAATTCCTAATTCACCTGGAATCAAAGAGATTATAAATGACTTGAAAGTTACATCTGAATTTGAAGATAGATTAAAATCTATTACTAAATTTAATAAGGTATATATGCAAATATCTAAATAATAATTAAATTTGTTATATTTTTATTTATTTATAGGAAAGTGCCTGGAAAAAGAAAGGACTCTCAATTGTACCTATGGAATATGATGTCGGTTTTTTTACTGCCAAGTTCAATGCTATGGTATCCATTTTTAATGATGGTGGATCAGTGCAAGTTTCTCATGGAGGAATTGAATGTGGGCAAGGAATCAACACCAAGGTAAATCAAATCTTGTGAAGTTGTGACCACCTTCACAGGTCATATGGTAGCACTGTAGCCTCAGGTAGAATAAAGCATCCTCACTGGAGTGGGCAGGAGCTAAGACATTCCAGAATCAGTTGAGTACAGCATTGCCAGATGCCGCGATTTATCACGGATCTCACGGCACCAATGGCGAATTTGCGAATTTAAATTGTGAATTTGCGCTCGCGACTTTTGGCTAGATTTTTAAAAAAATTCACGCGATTTCCAAGATTTATTGTGACTTTCTGTGAATGAATTTATAAATAATTAAAAATGATATAAAATAAATTCCTCAATCCACCCAACCCCAACCCAATCCAATCCCATGCAAGTGTGATGTTTATCACATATTTATCAAAGTTGATTGGTGTCATGACACCAATCAAGGGGGGTTTGAGTCATCCTGACCTGTGACCTTAGTCCAACCAAATTCGAATTCTGTCTGTTCAACACGTGGTTTGGCATGGCATACACAACACAAACAAAACAAAACAAACAAGACATGTTTTTGAATGTAAAATTTAATTGCAATAAAGAATAAAATTTGAAAAAAAAGCAATGTGTATGCTATATAAAAAAAAGAGATTCTGGTGCCTAAAAAAAATGTCGCTACTAGCCCCCCAGATCCGTGACATGTGCCTGCACGTTCTGCGATTTCATGCTGGAAAAACCTGGCAACACTGGTTGAGTATTCAGTTGAATTGGTGTTGTCAGCATGGCAACATCATCAGGCTGTAGTTGTAAAATCAACAGAGTGCGTTATTCAAAGGCCTAATATAGTTTTGTGTTATCATAGTCATTGGGAATGTTTTTATTGGCCATGGGTTGGAACTGGGCGATTCTTGCATGGGCAGCAGTTGCGGTTAACTGTTATTAGTGGCATCATGTTAAACTATCATATGAACACATGACTGCTGTCTTAGTTATTTTACACACAATCCCCTGTGCTTATCTTGTTTCTTAACAAGATAGCAAAGTCAAACTTAATTTTCTAAAATTGATGTGAATTTTTAGGTTGCTCAGGTATGTGCATACACATTAGGAATACCATTTGAATTGGTGGTTGTGCGCCCAGCAAATTCTTTTGTTAATCCGAATTCATCAGCCACTGTTGCTGCTACATCAAGTGAACTTAACTGTATGGTAATAATAACTTTTTGTTTCTGGTTTTAAATAATATTAAGATGTCAGAATTGTAATTATTTTTGTACATTTTGTTTTTAGGCAGTTGCTGAATGTTGTAAAATCTTGTTGAAGAGAATTCAGCCAATTAAAGAACAAATGAAAGATGGTACTTGGAATGATTTGATTAATGCTTGTTTTATAAATCATGTGGATTTGTGTGCACGTTTCATGTAAGTTTATGATTTGAGTTTTAATTTAATGTGTTTATTTAATATGTAAATTAGCATAATTCTATGTTTGCATAATTTCAAGTACGGTATTTGCCGGCATCTAAGATGCTCTAATGTCAAAGATGCACCCCAATGTGATTGACTAGTACTCTAAATTTTTCTTTATCTTATTTTCTTGATTCTTAGGACTGGTCCTCCTAATAACCTTCCTGAAAAATATGCTATTCATGGTGCAACATGCACAGAGGTTGAAGTTGATGGACTTACTGGAGAAACTCAAATATCAAGAGTTGACTTGATGTTTGATTGTGGTCAAAGGTATTTATTATACAAAAAATTAATTATTTTACAAAAACTAATTACATTGTTATAGTTTGAGCCCTGAGATAGATGTTGGACAAATTGAAGGATCTTTTGTAATGGGAATTGGTATGTTTTTACTTGAAAATGCTAAGTTCGATTTTGAAACTGGAAGAAATATTTCCAACACTACTTGGGTAAGCAAGTACTAAATTTAATATGGCTCTAATTATTTTTTACATTGATTTTGTTTTAATTTAGGAATACTGTTTACCTACTACTAAAGACATTCCAGTTGACTTTCGCGTTACAATGTTGAAAAATTCAAAAAATTCAACTGGAGTTCTGAAATCTAAAAGTATGTTAAGTGCTTAGCTAAGCTAATAGGGAGATTTAGAAATTTCATTCATGTAAAGCCAGTGGTGCAACCAGGAATTTTAAATAGAGGTGCAGCAAAATAATTTTTTTTTAATTTCATTTATTACTAAAAACATTTATTAAAAACTAAAAACAGTTTGGTTTTTGAAGAAAAATAGAAAATAGCTGCTATCATTACTCTATATTTTTACTCTGCTTTCCTTTTAACTTACTATATTTTTTTAACAGTTGAACATTATTTAAATCTTGTTGAGTACACCCATGCACTCCCTTGGTCGCGCCACTGTGTAAAGAGGCATTTCCCAACCGCTGGTCCGCGAAGATTCTCTGCCGGTCCGCAGAAATGGTTGCAAAGCATCAAGTGCAAAGCAATAAGTGCATTCAATATCTTGGCTGTCTTGCCTTTGCTTTTGTGACAGGAAGTAGCTGTAATTTACTTCATTTTTAAGAAATGGCTTTTGGGAAAGTCAATTTTACAAAAGACACTTTGAAGTCACTTTCCAACAACCAAAACGTCTTTATGAAAGCCAATCTGCTGCCATCTGATTTTGACTTAGATAGGTGTGCTTTCATTGATGAGATCTTTGGATCCTAGAACTAGTTCTAGAACTGTTGTGGAAAGCAACTTGCTGAGAGCAAGATTTCAGTAAGCTGTTCAAAGTGAAAAGCCGATTTCATTGATTTTGTGAAATCGACCAAATGGGCTTTTGAAAAGCATAAAGATATTAAACACATCTAGTGTCTTTAACTTTGAAATATAGAAAAGTTATGTTGATTTTTATAATCTTCTATGAAAAACATTAGAATAATCAGTTTATTTTGTCTTTTAAAATAAAAGCTGCTGGCGAGCCTCCACTGTGCATGAGTTGTTCAGTGCTGTTTGCGGTGCAACATGCTATTCACGAATTTAGAAAAGATAGTGGAGACAATTCATGGGTTCCAATGAGTAAGTATCGTAAAGTTTTGCCAAATTTTCAGTTAGTTAATTGATTTTATTTATTAAAATTAATTTTAGATTCACCATCTACTCGTGATAAAATTGCCTTAGCCTGCAATGTTAAACCTGAAAAACTTATTTTTTAACTGTTTTACACATACAGGTTTTAGTAGCATTCTTACAAAAGGGAATTTAAATGCACAATTTAATTCTCAAAGCAAAATAGCACTATAATCATTAAAATTTATATTGACATAGCGTTTGGCAGATATTTTTTCATTTGCAGTTAAAATTAGCAGGCATGCAACATTATTTTCATTAATTATCTGAAAATATCAGATCAAATACAGATTGTATACAAAAAGCCAATTCCACAATATTTTGGATAAAATTCTAGAATGTATACGATTATTTTAAAACTGATATACGTATTATAAGCTTTAATATATAATCTGAGGTTTGGCAATATTAGATGGGAAATAGAAAATTATGTAAAAAATCATGAAATAAAAATTTATTTTATGAAGTAAATGTTAAATTATTTCCATATTACAAATACAATCATGAGGTGAAAGAAAATTTACTTAGTGTGGTTGGATAATTTTTATATAAAGTCAGTTCTGTGTAACCTGTCGCAGCCCTCAGGGCAGCCAGTCCAAACTAACTCTCACATAGGGGTGGGATGAGGGGAGAAAAGCTGGGCAGCCCTTTAGGTATGAGGGAGAAAACCAACTAACTAGTGGACTAATTTAGAGGAAACCACTCAACTTTGAGCTGTTTACATTTAAATAGGCAGAGTCAAATAAGAAGTAAAATATAAATAATTTTAGGGTAAAAATCTTAGTTTAATGAATTAAAAATTATTAGTAAGTTAATTAATAATGGTTAACAAGGGTTAAATATAAACTAATTTTTTTCTGTTTAAGTTACACAATCTGATCAGTATGATGATGTAACTTGGGAGAATGTTTTTAGTTTACAGATTACAGGAAAACATCATTTTACGCTGGGGTTCCGTTCCAAGAGACACCGGCGTAAAAAAAAACAGCGTAAATGAACACAAACAAAACAACGTGTAAAAGTGTGTCTGCTGTTAGAATCGCGGCACCTACTGTCGTCTGGTGTCAGCCGAACCGGGGAATCCCATGCCGGCACGAACCGGTGTAATTGTGAATTGGCGTAAATCGAACCAGCGCAAAACGACGTTTACCTGTAGTTATAGACTTTTAGTAATAGTTGTGTTGTGCCTAGCAAAATACTATTTACCCATACTAATTTGATTGGATTAAGGTCACAGTGATAAGGGGGCATCAGTAATAACACGGAGCATGTGATTCAACTAAGAAATCAATTGCATGTTCATTTTTTTAACATTAACTTGCTTAACAAGCATTAACAATTGTGTTTTTAACAATTAAAAGGCAATATTCTGATCTTACCAAGCATCAGCAATTGCCATTTTTTGGAAATTTGTTTTTCATAAATGGCAAGACATTTATCATAACTTCCTGTGCTTGATTATTATTTGCTTTTCCAGATTTTAGACTGTTCTTTTTGTAGTTGAGACTGAGTAAAAACTGGCATTTTGTTTTATCAGCTAGTTTTATGCTTTTCATAAGTTTGTGAAAGTAATTAGCTCAGCTTGAGGAATCTAAGTGGTCAACCCTATACATACCCTTCATCCATATAAGTAGGCTACATAGACCTAACCCATTTTATTAGTGTGACAGGTTAGCTGACTCAGACCATTGATGAAATTTAATGTTTTCATTTTTTTGTAAATGATTAAATTGAAGTGGGGGCAAGTGTGGGTGGGAATACGTAAAGTTGGCTAGCCATATTTGATTTGGCTTAATTTTTATCTAGTGTAGCTTTAACCTTAAAATTACATAGGAAGATAGAGCTAGCATAGCACTAACCAGCTCTAACGTTTGAAGATAGTTGTAAATTTTTGGGTGGTAAATGTGAAGTTGGCTCACCAGTTTTATTTTTATATTTCTGCAAAAAATGCAGCACTAACATTGAAATTTTACCTGTAAATAGAGCTAACAGAGCACTAACCAGCTCTAAAATTTCAAAGTGGTGGCTAAAAATTGGCGAGCCAACTTCATGGACATATTGTTCAGTATCTTCATAACAGTCTGAATCATTAATTTCACTTTAAGATTACATCTTTATCAACTGTTTATCATTGTTCAATTTGCAAGATGAAAGATCCAGACAATTTCTTCAGGGGAAAGATGCACAAATCTTTCAATAAATAAAATAAAATTTCCAACATTTTAATTACTCAAAAACCAAAAGTGAAATTGCATTGTAAAATTTATTTTTGTATACTTCCACTTCATTTATATTTGAAAAGTTTTTTTCTGTTTTTCAATTGCAATTTTTATGTAACACATCTGCTTCTGTACTTAATAGAGATAAGGCATCCAGCCTACCTTGCTGCATAGTTGTTCTGAGTGGATTTTTAATATACTATAGTATATTATTTTTGTTTAAATGATATAATTTTTAACACAAAAAATATTAAAATTGGGCCAATCACAGGTTGGTCTAACTTTGTCGTCTGCTGCCCCTCTTGGCATGGCACCCTGTGCAGTTGCCCGACCTTGCCCCCCTAAAGCGGGTACTGTATGTGAGAAGTAAATGTGGTGAATGATTATTTTTTTAAGTGTACAGGTCGAACGTTATTATAACAAACTTCATTGTAGTTGCCCTATTCAATGCATGGTAAAAAAATTTATTGTAACAAATTTTGTTAACTTATACTTTCTACTGCAATCAAATTTTCCACCGGAAGCTGAACTTCAATCATTACAGCGCACATTTCCTGTTATAAACTTTTGTTTTTATGATAAAAATGATAACAATTCAATCTTTATATCTTTATATTTAAATTATTTATACTAATATTAAAAAGGAAACTATTTGTTACTAATAAAATGCAGGAAATCAGATTTTTTTTATTAATTTTATTATTACAAACAAATTCCTTATAATAAAATTTCATATATAACAAAACTCCGTTATAACAAACAAATTTTCGATTCTCAATCTATTCATTACAACAAATTTTTTTCATTTAGAGAACTTTATTTCAATAAAGTCTCTAAACAGAGTCAGTGAGGATGGAGCATTAATTTATTATTGGGACAGTTGCAAGTAGCAGTTGAGGTACACTACTTTCCTAAGCTACATTGGATGATGATGAGCTCTTATGGCAGTGGCAGATCCAGACAATTTTTTCAGGGAAGGGGGCAATGCACAAACTTTTCAATAAATAAAATAAAATTTCAAACATTTTAATTACTAAAAAAACCAAAATAATTTATATTGCAAAATTTTTAAAAATAATTGAAACATTACAAAAAATTCTTTTCAATTCAATGCTTATGGCACTGGTACCCAACTTTGTCCAGGTAGGATGCGATCGCTCCATTGCTACCCTACTGTATTATGGTCTTGTTATGAATTGATAATTTGGTGTGAGAAAAAGTAAAGTGGTGTAAAACTAAGTAAGTTCATTGGAGGAAAACGCACTCAAATTTGAAGTTGATAAACAGTCATTAAATTTCATTATAAACCCTAGTTCCTTCAATGATTGTTTTTTTTTAATTTTTTAACATAATTTTTTCTAAAGTTAATAATTTATTATTTCATATTTTAAATTTAACATTGTGAAATTATAAAAGTCAATAATTTGTCACCTTAAAAAGTAGGTTGATTCTTCACATACAATAAATTGCTTCAGACAAAATTTAAGATAAGATAATTGAAATTAGCACTTGTTAACTTGAAATTTTTCTTTATCTGAGAATGATAATGATTAAAATGATAATCATTGTTTGCAAACTCTTCAAAACAATACGTGATTGATTTGCTAATAGTAGTAAGAATTGATGAAAATCAATAATTTTTCTCAAAACTTTCTAAATTATCATTTATTAATGCTTTGAGTTTAATTTAAATTTTTAGTGCACATTTTATGCATTTCTTTGATTTCTCTAATATTAATTATGCCAAAAAAGAAACTGCATTTATTATTACATATAATTCTATACAATCTGTATAGTGATTTCCTAAAATCCAAATAAATGTCAACATTATTACACAAACGTGATCAAAATTGCAACTTGATAGAAATTTGATTTTATCTCAAATGTCTTATCTGAGTAAAAAGATAATAACAATTTTTTGTTATAAATCAATTGACAAAATTACTGTGCAGCTAATAAGTTACGGATTTCCGTCACAACTTCACGTAAGTTCTTATTGTAGTAATTAATTCCATTTATAAACAATTTTGTTACACAAATTTTGTAGAAGCTTTAATAACATTTATATACTTTTAAAAATAATTTTATTATAGTGTTATTTTTATTAAATTTGGTCCAAAAACAGTTCTGATGTAATCTTAAGGTCAATATCAACAAGTCATTCAATAATTAAGTATTTAAGGAGAAATAACATGTGGAATAGCCAAAATTAAAAATTAAAACTAATTGCACTAAATTTTTCCAAAAAAAACATTCTTCTAATTGTTGCGAGTTTTAACATTTTTTTTTGAATTTACTTTTTTTCACACCTGTTTCGTTGGAAAAACATCAAATCTTATCAAGTTAAAGTTCAGATTGCATTGTGTAAATAACCTCTGATGTCAAATATTGGGATTTAAAACCTAATGTTACCTAATGACATTAATTTTACAGTTTTTAATTAAATAAAAACAATTTTATGTTTTTATTTTCGTTTAGTTTGTTAGTCCCAGTCAACCATTATCGTCTGCTTAAGTAAAACTGTATTTTAAGTATAGATGGCATTAATGTCCTAAAAGCTATAATTTGAAGGGTATGATTTATTAGCCCGACAAAGAAGGGTAAACTAATGACAAAAAAAAGGTTGAAATGCCAACAAAATATATTGAACAACACAGAAATCTTTTGCATGACAAAAAAATTATTTCTCAACAAAAGAGGTTACCGTCATCAGGGTAACATTGAACAAAAAGTGGATTGCATTAAGACATCTACTGTTAGAATATAGAAGTAAATATGTAAATGTGGAATTGGTGCAATAGATGGCTACACATCTCGAGTGCAGTTTGTGTAGTTTAAACTTCAATATACAATGCATGGAAACTTTTGACAAACATTTGAAGTTGAACTCGTGTTTTTCATTCATCTGCCTACCCCCAAATGCCATGTCATACCTGCAACCACTTGATGTTGCATTTTTTGCACCCATGAAAAGGCAGTGGCAGCAGATTTTATCAGATTATGCATTCAAAATTACATTGTATAAGGTTTAGAATTGAATATTGACAATTACACATACAGAAAGCAAAGAAATAAATTATTGTTTATTGTTGCCCCAGTGATGGGTAAATTTGAACATAATTTTTAAAAAAAATTTGAAACTAAGATTAAGTTAACACTTTGAATTTTTTTTTCAAATTCAGTAGCCTTATTTACATACTAGATTTTTATTCTTTATTTGTTTTACACTTAGTTACGAAGATAAAGTAAAATTTATGTTAAAAATTCAAGAAAAACATTCAATGTAACTTCTGATGACGGTATTGCACAACAAAAGAGGTTATTGCAGGACAAGCTGTGACTGGGTTCTCCTCACACCTGACTTAACTTGGGGCTTAACCCAGGTGGACGATGTGCCGATCACTGGTAAAGGAGGACACACCTGACATTGATGTTGGGTTGATGGCCTTTATTGTGTCTAGAGGTATTTCTCTGGTGTATCTTAGGGCCGGTGCCTCCCTTCTGCCTCACCATGACTGTTGCCAGGGGCAACAGCCATGACAGCCTGAAAGCAAAGGTAGCCTGGGAAGTACCTATCCCATGGCAGCTTTGTGGCAGCTGCTGTGCAGCTTGGTTCCTCTACTGGGGTCGGCTTGACCAAGTGTCTACTTGGTCCTTACTCTATGCTCTCTCTCAGCCAACTGCCTTCCTCTGGCCACATCTTCTTTCCCTTTTGGGATGAGGGGGTGGAGCCAGAAGGACAGTCCTTAACCCGTAATGGATGGCCACTCTAGGTGGGCCACCCATCACAAAACTTAAACTACCTAACCTAACCTAACTTAATTAATGGAACAAAAGTAAAAATTTTTTTAGGGTTAAGTTACTACTGTCACTCAAAGTCTCATTCCATCATGCATTTTTTTTTATTTGTCATGTAAATGCTGTTGTGCAAAAAACCTATTCTGGCATGCCAATATATACAATATATTTTTTTAATTTGAAAGTTCAAATTGCTAAAAGAAAACTAAACAGTTAACAAGAAATTACATTTTTCAAAATTAATTTAGAACGTATACATGAACTAATAATCTGAACAAAGTGTTTTTTTTGACATTTTCAGAAAATATTTTGTTAAAAATTGTATTTAGAACTTTAGTGAGTGGAAATAATCAAAAAAATAATTATTATCTACAAGAAATAACATTATTTCCTTTGAATTTACTTGTAATGAAGTTGTAATTATAGTATACACTAACACCAATTGCTTTACTTGTTTGTAATTTTCTTGTTTACAGAATGAGTGCAAATGCTGTGGAAAAACAAGTGATTCATTTGCCTCTAATTAACACATTGCCACCTGAAGAAAATATATACGATGAAGTCATTAATTCACCATTTGATCTAAGTGAAGATGAAGAATTTACAGAGGTGTGTAAAAATAATTTTACTAATACTATAGCATACTTCTTTGGCATACTAAGTTAAAACTGTGCTATCAAACTCAAACATTATACTCTTTAAACTTTTGTTCAATATTAAATTCAATAAACAGTATTTTCACCTTGTAGCTAATTCTATATATAATTTATAAAGCAGCATTAATAAACAATTTCATAAATGACTAAACAGAGTTAGCGAAAACTTTGGGCCAAATTACGTCCAGTAACATTTATATGTTTTCAATAGCATAATTGTTTTCCTTGCATTTTTCTTCATTTTTGGTACCCTAGATTTTAGTTTTTTATTGGTTATTTTTTAACTTTGTTGTTAGTATACCCATTTTTTTGTTTTTGTTACTTTACATTATTTTCTATCTGCTTCTTCAAATTTTTCTATTACTCTACAGGCTAGATCTAAATCTTTATTCCCGTTTAAATATTTTTTTTCCTTATTAGCATTCTCAATTTTGTAGATTTTTATTACTCTTCTTTAGCACCAATCAGCTTCTGTTTTAATTTTTGCTGATTACCATTTTATTTCATGACTAGTTTTATTTTTGTGTTTATATATAACATTTATTTTCTTTTGTTTTTTATATCTTTTTTATGATCTTCTAATTTTCTAATGGTTTATTTGTTTCTCCTATATATCTTTTGTCACATCACAGTGATGCAAAAAAGATATTACCGTAAATACCCATGTGTAAGATGCATTTTTTTTCTGCAAAAATAGGCCTAAAAACCCAGTGCGTCTTATACATGAATATATAAAAAAATATAAAAAAAAAATATTAATATTTTATTATTGTTGTTGCCACTATCCTCATTAAATAAAGCATCCCATTCCTGTTGTTATGCAGTCACCATGATAGTCCAGCTTGTTTACCATTATAGAAATATATATATACTACTTGTGTGGACAATATTAACCAATACATTATAC
Organism: Geophilus carpophagus; assembly: GCA_034687075.1. Classification (NCBI taxonomy): domain Eukaryota; kingdom Metazoa; phylum Arthropoda; class Chilopoda; order Geophilomorpha; family Geophilidae; genus Geophilus; species Geophilus carpophagus. The sequence continues at coordinate 479 of JAQFZN010002226.1, read as the reverse complement.
AAATATACATACTACGTGTGTGTTATATTAACCAATACATTATTGGAATATATATACTACTTGTGTGCGTAATATTAACCAATCATAGAGAAGCATTTAATTCAAAAATTATTATTATTTTTTTTAAATCAGGATGCATTTTATATACAGGTATACAGCTTTTTCTATGGTTTTTAGGGAAAAAAATTCCCTGCATCTTATACATAGTATCCACTTATATGCGGGTATTTACAGTAGATATGGAAAAAGTCATAATACAGTAATAACATAACTTAGAATCACATGTAAAAGAATCATAATAATTTAAAAAGTGACAAGCATATTGATTTTGTTAAAATGATAGAACAAAATCATTTTAGTGACAAAATAATGGATAATGACATTTTAGTGACAAAATAATGGATAATGACATTTTAGTGACAAAATAATGGATAATGACATTTTAGTGACAAAATAATGGATAATGACATTTTAGTGAC
>JAQFZN010002225.1:0-12107 GCA_034687075.1 Geophilus carpophagus | reverse complement strand
TTAGGGCTCCACAATACCTAAATGCCCAAAACACAACAAATTTATTAGAAATTTCTAAAAATTAGGATCATAACATGCCACCTCTAGCTTGAAAACTCATCAACTGAGTTGTTTGTTTATAAGAGCTCATCCCTTGTTTGCTCATACATGTTCCAAGTCATAACCAAAAGTAGCTGCTCGGTAAGCATGGCACAAAAGTCTTCCAATCTATGTATTTTCCAAGTAATCTAATATTGGATTTGCTATATCAGGCATAATATCTCATAGTTGATCAAACACATTAATTAAATCATCAACTGGAACATATGCAACAGCACGAATCATATGCAGTAATGCAAAATCAATATTTTCTACATAATTTTGCTCAAGTCCACTAGCTTGTACTTTCTGATAAATGTTAGAGAAAAAAGAAACAACCTTTCCTTTCAGTTGCATTATGGTAGAAAATTGAGCCAATCTATCCTTCGCCATCATGTAACTCAATATCTGTTCAAACAAGTAGCGTTAAATTGCAAACTTTTTCAAAAGCCATCAAATCAAATTCAAACCAAAATTAATAAAATGTAATTAGAATAATAATAATTGAAATACTGTACGGATTATTTTGCCCTTTAACCTAGGTAACTTACACTCGAGGTATAACATTACAAAATTATTTTAATTAACTACAGAGCCAAATGATCGAACATGGAAATTTCGCAAGTGATTTATAAAAATTCAAATATAGGAATATGTATTCTGAAGCAAAAGTCAATTTCTTGCATCAGATTTACAGAACATTAAATAGTTTTTAATAAAAACATGAAAAACCTGCTTCAACTGAATTAAAAATCCAAAGTATTTTTTTTTATTGAAAATCAATCAAATTTCTATAAAATTAATAAATAAAAATGTGTATTTTTGTATGGAAAATTTATTTCTGGCATCAGAGTTGCAAAAAATTGAATAGTTTTTAATATAAAAGTTAGAAAGTGTTGTTTTATTCGAAAATAATCAAAATTTATTTTAATGAAAATGTCTCCAAATTCCTGACAACGTCTGGTGTCATTAAACCACATAGTGATTTTCAATTTTATTTACAACAACAACACTGAATTCCACATCATTATTATTATCTGTAAATATTTTGATTTTCATTAAAAAAATTGCAAAACATCTCTAAGAAGATTAAAATAGCATAAAAATAAACATTTCAACATTAACAACAAAACACACATCAATTTTACACGTTGACAAACCACTAATGAATAATTAAATTTGAAAAATAAAAACAAACACCGCCGCCATTTTCAACAACTCGATTCCATCATAACATTTCATTAACATTTCGCTTCCTTTATTAACCCCTACGCATTTAAATAACAAATTACAACAAACTTTCAACACAAACAAACCCATATGCCAAACCCCACAAATTCCACTTATAACCCCCTAATTTATCAATGTGCTTACATTATGAATGTATTTAAAACCCACTTTACTGCTACATTCATTTGACGCGTTGATTTCCAGCCAACTTTTCCAGCCGACTTCACCCTGCCCTGCTTTGCCTTTTTTCTTTTGGCTTTAAAGTGACAAGCAAATTCTTTGGCATCCAAGTTCGAATTAATAACCACAAGATGACAAGTAAAAGCATGCTTCTGCCAAACCTATTTACCACCTCAGACAAAATGATGCCCAAATTCCAATTTCCATCTTGTTTTTGTCACGATTTACAAACCTATTAATGTCGCTTAATTATAGAAACAAACTTTTATGTACCATATACATGCTCTTATATTTTCTTTTGGTTTTACTTAATAGTTTGAAGATTTAGGGAAGTTTGAAAGTGAAAGTTTGATTAGGGTAGTTCAAATGTGGAAGTCGATTAATCGGATTATTAATCCGATTTAATTGATTAAAATGGTAATTAATGATTGTTGTTAATTATAATTGAGAAAATTAATTAGTTGAGTTTTGTTTAATTAAATTTGATTGAATTATGGTAAATTTAATTTGATTTTTTTTACAGGAAAAAGTGATTTTTGATTATTTGTGATTGAAATATTTTTTTTTTGATTTTGTAAATCGAATAAAATTTTTAGAAAATTTAAGAAATTTAAAAATATAAATATGGAAATGTTAAAATAACATTTCGGCTGTTTTCGTTTGTTGTTTATTTAATGTTCAGTTATCGATTTACAAATGCAAAATTTAAATATTTTAAATATTTAAAAATATTTAGATAAAGTAAACATAGCGCTCGATTCGGTTTTTGTGCCAAAGCGATATTCAAATTAGTCGGTTAATGTTAAGTTTGATCAAACTTGATTTAAATCAGAGATCAAATTTGATCCGATTTCAAAAATAAATTAAAAAAAAATAATTAAAATATTTCTTGTTAATTATTAATTCTAAATTTAATTATTAAAAGAAAAAATTATCATATTTCGCATAATTACAAACTGCGCCATCTTTAAATAACTACAATTTTATCCAACTTTTACTCAAACCTTCAATTACACCAAATATAATCTCAGGTACAAATAAATGTGACGTTACCTGAGAAATAGTAACAAGAGAAAGAGAAAAAAAAGAGAAAACTAAGTGATGGAGCTCAGATGTTGGCTACCACCTTGAGATGGAGCTCTGTAGTCATGGTTACAACCACCTTGAGCAAGCAAGAAGCATTACCGGGGGCTTTTTGCCCAGATTTCCAGCCCCAACAGCTACTTTCATCTGAGCAGGGCCGGAAGGCCCCACCTGATTCCTTTTCACGCGCACGGTTTGCTTGCAGAAAAACATGGATTTTAATATAATAAGAGGATAAAATGCAATGACGTCAACACATTTATTTCTATATTTTTTTTCTAACTTTTTATCCTTTTCAAATCTTAGATTTTTAGATTTCAGCAAATCTCTCGAATAAAAAAACAGCCATATCTCCAAAATATAAAAAAAATTAGATTTCGCATTTATATTTCGGTCTTGTATCAGGTAGTTCTTTGTGGAAAAAGCACTGAAAACCACAGATGGAAAGGAAAATCACAACCGAATTGGAATTCGATGTAATTGCGTGTTGGGACAAATCCAAACCGTTTAATCAAGTTTCTTATATTTTTTGTTATTTTCTGTTGCTGTTTTTATTTCTAATTTAAAATAAATATGTGTAAAATAAAAAGAAATAAGTTTAGACTTAATAAAATGCAATTACTGACGTCACTTTCTGCTTTGCTGATTGGGATTCATCAGCGATTGTTTCGTTCGAAATTAGTTGTAGAATACTATCTTTAACTTGGTCAATAAGTACCAAATTACTCCAACTTTATTTCCGATATTAAATTAGAGTTTAACCTTAGTAAACTTTCAACTTGAAACGAAATAACAGGAATATTTTTCTATTTTAATTAATCAATAATGAATTCTCAGAAAATACGACGTAGTATGCTAAATCCTGAATAAAATTAATAAAATTAATAAAATTAATAAAAATAAAATCTTTTTCTCATTAATTTTAACTGGAAAAAATTTCTTAACATCATTTCTGGGTAATCAAACGTTTAATTTGATTCTCAAAACTGACATTTATTCCCATTTTTGAGATAAAATTTTTCTTACTGTATTTCAAATTATATCTCAAATTGATTTTTTGTTGTATTTATGATATTATTATTATTATTATTAGTTTCTTTGAAATCTTCCTTTCAAATCTTTTCACAGGGAATCCATAACATTTCCAGAATCAAGTTGAAAGAGCTAAAAAATTTAAAAAACTTCTCAAGTGGCTTTACAAGAGCTACGGGCTTACGAGATGTTATTTCGAAGGCAAAGGGGGAGCGCAAAGGCAAAGCCCAATGCCCCCGGCTGGGGCAGCGAGCCTAACTGCAATAATTCATTTTTTTTTCGAAAATAAATCCATAAAACATTAATAAATCAAATACATCAACATCCCCTCTAAATTAATTCCCTTTTCTCCCCGAAATCAATTTTTCAAAATTCACTTTTCAAAATTCATTTCTTCCCCACAGAAAAAGAATATATAAAAAAATTGCTGAATCGACTCATGGACCTTCGAATCATCATCCAGAGAAGAAAAAAAAACGAAAAAGAGTTTGAACGATGCTTATATGACAGTTGTCGACCAATCGTTAGATGAAGACAACGAACTAGCACAAGTTTCTGGCAAATAGCCAACTTTAAGCATCTGATGGAGGCAAAATGCGTTTCAAAGGGTCAATAGAGTAAGATCATCTCCCTTAAGAAGAGAATGATATTGAATACATATACAACGATGTGTTACTACGAAGCATCAAATGTCTTTTGTATATAAATATACATCATGGAGAAGAAGAAAGAGTGGAGACTGCAATGAGTGTAGGTGGGGGTTTTGCACGAGGAACCAGGTGTTGCAGATGGAACCCGAGGCTTTGCCGACAAGATGAATGGGTCCGAAGCTGGTAAAGTGGCGTTTTTATGGCCAACCAACCGATTTTCGCCGTCAGCTCAAATTAGGAACGCACCTACCCATTGCTCTATTTTGCACATAAAGAGAAATAACCTACCCACTAATTTGAAACGGTAACTTAGTGAAAAAATTAAAGCAAATGATTTATTTCATATATTTCAATGTTTATATATAAAAGTATATATAATAATTGATAATTAATTAAACCTTGTTTTAAATGGTGGTGTGACTTCAAACATTGCTTTAAGCTATAAGCAGCCACTTTCAAAGAAGGCACGTGAAGTTTGTTTGCACATTGATTTGCAACTATTCAACTTCCTCTTTAAAATCTTTTGTCCTGTAGCTTCTTGACTCAACCGCTAAATTTGGACATGGTCTGTAAAGAGGGCAACGATGCATAATTAAATTGGTCAAATGCAGGCAGTGTCGTTATGCAGTAGGAAAATTAGGCACCTGTCTAGGGCCCCGATTTCAAGAGAGCCCTCATTTTTTATTCATACCACCGTGTCAAAAACTTGTATAATTAATTCGTAATTGATGTATTCACTCAGGAATTTGAGGATTAATTTATTTTGATCAATCTAATTGATTCAAACCACTTAATTTTCACTTTCATCGTCATTTTGAATTAAGTACTTTAAAAGTGATAAATTTAAACTTTTTTTTCTAAGAAAAAATAAATAAAATATAAATTTTTTTTTAAATTCAGCTGATCCAAAACATGGCAATTTTCTAAGCAGATGTCACTGCTCATCGGCATTTTTCATGGCATCTGTTTAATCCTTCGTAAGCGTTTTTTTAAACGTGTCAAAATGTGTCAGTTGGCACTACTTCACACAAACTGCACCAGAAATCAAACCAACTGTAATTATAATCCAAAGGCAAGTTTAACTAACTTTTACTACCAATAATAAAACCAAAAATCACTCAATAAACCCAACCTTCCCTGCAACACACCCGATGCTTCCCTGCAGTGCAAGATGCCACCTTTAAATTGAATAAATTTTAATTTCTACAACAATAACAACTATTTGTTTTCCACTTTTAGTTTAAAATAACGTTCCATGAGCTTCCTAATACACTAACTAAATTTATGCGCAACATTAAGTGGAATTTAAGCAACTTGAGTAGGGAAATCGATAAATTTTCCCATGTGACCCCCTCGAAAAAAAGGAAAAAACACAACAGAGGCTCGAGTTCGACCCTGAAGATCATAAAAGGCAATTGGTTATTATACGACATGAAAGATGTGAAAATAAATGCAATGTCAAAGATAAAAGAAGTGCAGTTTTCAACCTCGAGGCAACAGCAGTGTCTAATCGATTAGCAAATAGACATCAAGGGCCGAACTTGCACCAAAGTAACTTGGCGTCAAGAGATGCGACTAAATTGTATTCAAGTACAGTGTTATAGAAATAGGTAAGTAATAAATTGAAATAAATGAGGGATGAAATAAAAGGTTCAATTCAATTTCACAACTTGTTGCCTCGGGTGTTTGAATTGCTATTTGATGGCATTGATATGAAAAGCATTTTCTATAGTTCAATATGGAATTTTTCTTTTAATATTGAAGCAAATAAATTTTCATTCTTGGTTTTTATTTGCGTCGTTTTCAAATTGATGATACTTTTCAATGTTTTAATTCAAAGAAACCTTAGTTTTTTATTGTCTAATGAAAATAGCATTAAGATGTAGCTGAAATGGGTCTAAAATGAGTCTAAACTATGGGGAAATACTAAAGCTAAGCTTGCTTTTCATAGTTGAATGATAATTTAGGCATTTCTTTAAGAAATTAATAATTCACTAAGTTGGGAATAAACAAAACATTAGTAAAGAAGAATTATTCAACTTTTATATTGCAAACATAAATAAATAAATAACTTTTTAATATAAATTAACTAAACAATTTTTTCAACAAATCAAATTCAAGTACTATAGACGAAATTAAAATGTTAATATTTATTTTTCTACCAAAGAAAAACACCGCCTTTCATCCAAAATGAAAAAATACATCATAAAACTTAGACTAAAGTAATGGATACATTAATAACAAATTAACATTGTTTACTACTATTAAAACCCATTTTAACAACAAACAACATTTAACATTTACATATTCACAAATTCATTCATAATTCATAACCAAAAACCATCCAATACCCAAAAAACCCACAAACAACAAATAAATTTAAAAATATATTTCGTTTTTTGTTTCTGCAAATATAAAATTAAATAAAATTAAACTTTAAAAGAAAATAAAAGAAAAATAAAAAAAAATAAAATTATTAAAATTAAATCCAGCAGCCAACCCTTTAATCATTACTAAAACTTTATCCAACCCGTTTACATCCCCCCGTGTCCACTTTGCACGGTTAGAAATTCTCAGCGAGTTGAATAGGAGGCAAAGTGCCAACTACAGGGAGATGAAGATTTGCTGTTGCTTTGTCAGCACCAACACAAACACCATCTGCTCCCAACCACTCCTCGTTTCCCATTTAATAACAACCTTCTGGATTTAGGTGCCCGCTCTTCAACTCGCGGGTCACAACTAGGGTCAAGTTAACTACATGGTCAAGTGCTGGATACTTAACACGAAAAAGGTAACTAGCTTCTCTTTTCTACCTTCAAATTTATTAACTCAATTATTGAAGTTGGCCAACTTTTCTTACAACCATTACTTGTGCACTTTTAACCGGTGCAAAATTCGAGTGAAAAAACAAAAGTTTTTCACTTAAATCACTCATTTAACATCCAAAAGCATTGTTTATATGACGTAGTGTAATAAATTAAGTATAAAATAGAGCTTAACTATTTTCCATACCTATGTAATTTTGACTGCTGACACCAGAACCCCGACAAACCCGGAGTTTTCGTAAAAAAGGCAATTTTTTAAAATTATTTCTGTGTCATTATTGTTGCATTATGATTTGAGTAGAGCAATATCGTTTAAAACGTTTGATTCAACGCATATCCTTCTAGTTTTAGACATCTGTGTCATTAAACAATGGTTTGCAAAGGATAATGTTGTGTATGTATATTGGCGCTTGTATTAATAATATAATGGCAGCCTGTAGGTGGTTTGTTTATTCATTGATTGCTCGTTTGCTAATGGTAATTGGACGATAAGTCAATTTAGGTAATTGTGTTGTGTTTACATTATTTTGAGATAATTGAGTCAATTTAATAAACGACTGATTTACACAAAACTAACATATTATTTTAGTTCAACAATTGCTCGTTTTCGATTTACAATTATCAATTGCACTTAAAAAAACAACAAAATTTTAAAATTTCATTTCTTTTTCCACATTTTATATATTAAAAATCGAGTCACATCACTTAATAACACCCCTGTCAATCACTTATCCACATAATCAGATAATCCAGCTAGTCAATCATTAATTAAACCATTAATCAATATTAATCCATTTTCAACAAACATCCCGAAAAGTTTACCCACAATTCCAATGTATATCTCTTCGAGTTCAATGGGAATTTTGTCAAATCAAAATCGGAGAAAACTACCCCTTAAGTTAGACTTCCTCTCATCAAACTGATGCACTGTCATTCTTTACCCAGAATCCCATCGATGAGGGATTCCTTTCTTGATCCACTTTCTAATTGCACTTTAAAGTTTTCATTCGCTGCTTGGTTTGGCCCGCGGCTGTTTTCTCTGCCGTAATTGAATTGCTCTTCCCCTCGATATTACGTCACCCGTCACTCGCTCACTCGTCCCATCGATTGCCCACCCCTTCAATTCGACGCGCACCTTGTCACCATAGCAACCAAGACACGGTGAGAAGGCGCCAGATGGGGCAGTGCCTACTCAAATCCAAGACAACCGTTGCTATAGTGATTAGCGCGGTTACTATTTTTGGTAAAACACACATCTCACCGACCCCCCCTTTGTGCAATCCACAAATGGGCGTCTTCAAGTGCAACGTAACAATTCTGTTGCATGTCAAATTAACATCAAGGACAGTAGAAAGGAATCAAGGGACATTTTTGATTGAGGTTATTTTGGAGTGTAAATGGGGAAAGGAAGTGGAGGGAAGTGAGAAATGGGATTGTGAAATGTGATAATCGAAGTTGGATTATAGAGTGAGGAATTGTTGAGAATGTGTCAAGTGACGCAATTTTTAGCGTCATGATGACGCTTTTGTAAAGGATTGACGTGAGGATTACAAGTGGCGGCAGCACGTAAAGGGGATCTTGAGGTGACGGTGCGAGACGGATCGGAATTTAGACTGAGCAGTGAAATCCGACATGTAGATTCGCGTGAAATGCCAATGGATGTTGTTGTTGTTATACATGTTTTTGAGGAAAGTGAAAGAAGCGAGAGACAGAATAAACACATTATTTTTAGCATTAATTTGTTTTGTGTGTAAATTTAGTATTTAGAAGATATGGGGAGTTTGCGCAATGTATCGTTAGTTGAGAAAATAAAATATTTTAGAAAATTTTGAAAAATTTCGAGAAATTTCGAAAAATTTCGAAAATCAAAGAAAATTCAAAAATTTTAGACAATTTCGAAAATTTTAGAAAATTTTGATAAATTTCGAAAATTTTAAAAAGTTTTGAGCAAAATTTTGAGAAATTTTGAGAAATTTTAAAAAATTTCGAAAAATTAATATTAACAAGTATTTATAAATTATTCCCAGCCAGAGGTCGCCTTACCTATAACTTCATTCCAACACTTCAGCTATAACTAAATTTTCTTATCTTTTCACATCTTTTTCTTTCCCCATAAGCACTTTCCTTACATTTTTTTCTAGAAAAAAAAAAAACCATTCCACATTTATTTAAATTCTCAACAAACTCAGATCAAAATATTTACTAAAAATCGTTTATAGGCCAAAATTCCCATCATCACACGAGATTATCACTTTACCAACAAAACAGCAGAAAAGTACAAAGTTCAATCCATTCCGCTGCCTAAACCCTTTTAATCATCAAGTTTCAATCACAATTAACTAAACCAAAGCAATCAATCACATTAACACTACACATTAAAACCTTTGCCCATAATCCCTAAGACCTTGTCACTTGTAAATAACTAAATTCTAATCACAATTTACCATTATCCTTTTCATTAAAATTAAAAAACACACATCTCTTAAATAAATCCACCATTTTAAAATATAAAAAAATAGCATCAAAGGTGTAAATGATGCTAATGAGGCAATTGCGGTCGAAGCTTTTAACAAAAAACTAGAGAAAAATAAAAATGAAAAAGTTTTCAAAGAACAACACGAAAAGCAGAAAAAATAAGAAAAAAGAAAATGGCTAGCAATGGCGCTCACTAATGAGTTTGCACTGTAATTATCTGTAAGTCCATAAAAAGAAACTCGTACTATGGCCACTTAATCAAATGATTAAAACTTGAATACAATTTATTTCCGTTTCCAAACAAAACATTTAATCTTTTCTCCGGTTAATCTAACCCTTTCTATGGTATAAACAACTCAATAAACATTAAACACATTTGGGGATAGTATTCACTATTCAGAAGCAAAATGAGCTAAATTGAATTGAAGCCGAGGCTTTTAATCAGGGCAATAATTTTAGAAAATTCGAAAAATTTTCGAAATATCAAAAAATTTCGAAAATTTAGTAAATTTTAGAAATTTCGAAAATTTTAAAAAATTCGAAAATTTCACAAAATTTCAAAAATTTCAAAAATTTCACAAAATTTCGAAAATTTTAGAAAATTGAGAAAGGCATAAATTATATAAAACAATGCATAAATTACTTACCTATATTTTCTTACTTTATTATTTCTTTAAAACCTTTTATCATTAAACTTAAAAACCAAATTAAATATTTGCACAACCAATTATTACTCCTTGAATAATTTATCACAAAATAAATTAAACCAAACAATTTAAATTTAAAATTCCATTAAAAAAAAAACTCCAAAACACAAATCAATAAATTCAAAAACAAAACACAAATAAAGAAATAAATTTACATCAAATTCTTATTTATACCCATGTTTATACATCCCTAATCAGTGCATCATTTCACCCTTTCATCATCCCTGTCATCAGTCCCGTTGAGGGAGAGAGAGAGAGATTTTCTAAAACAACATCTAAACACTCAACAATGCTCGATGCAGTGTAGAATGATGCAATTTATAGAGATGTAGAAGAAGAGAGGAGACGGCAGCTTATCTGCACTTGGGGAGTTAAGTTTGTGCTGGCGTTGGCAGGTATATCGAGGTGTATGCAGTGGAGAGTTTAAGAGTGTGAGACGCAGCGTCTGCTGGGAATAAATTTCTCTAGCCCGTGTTCAAATGCCAAGTGTTTGCTGGCACCAGCACGCTGGTCTAAAAGAGCCTCTTTGGCTCTCATTATGGCTCCGCAATGAGTCCAGATTAGTTCCACACATCACCTCGATCGAACCCCACACTCAACGCACCCCTCCCCAGAAAAAAGAAAATTAAAGAAACGCGCCGCAAAACAAAATTTCAATAAATCAAATTGAAAAAAATTGAAAAAAATAAAATATTTACATTTTTTAAATTAATTTTATTTTTACTATTTATTTTGTGCCAAAATAAACAAAACCGACATTTGCACATTTATCTCTATATCTTAAACAACGAGATAATTCATCTTCTTCTCACAATCTGGGGTAATCAAGAGTGAAATCATAGATTTAGCTCAAAGTTTTGTCTATACTTAGACAGAGAGGAATATATTAATGTCATTCATTTGAAATTATGTTAATTGAGTTAATTTAAAATTTATTATTAGTACTTTTCTATTTTCTGTACTTTTTTTATTGAATTCAATTTAAAATAAATTTAAAACAATTTTTAAAAATAAAAAAGGGAGGATTAAGGGCATGATATGTGGCATTAATCATTTGAGCTACTCGATCATCAGTAATTTCATCAATGAATCTTCTCGAAAACAATAATTGATTAAAAGTTAATGGAGACAATTTTTGTTGAAGCTGAAGTAAGAGAAAAAAATGGTTACGTTATACTTGAAGTTGGCACTTTGAAAGACAGCACATCCCATTAAATGCGAGCGCTTTAAGGTGTAAAAATTCCAATTAAGTAACGTCATATTTAAAGACTTGCAATAATGATAAAAATAATAAGAATTTTTTTAAATTTCAAATCCATTTCTCTTTGAATCCCAGCTCAAGTATTTAAAATTATTTAAAATAAAGATACAAATTTGAAATTTAATAAATTTAATAAATTTAATAAATTTTATAAATTTTATAAATTGTTTTAAAATTAAGCGGAAATAATTTCTTTTCCTTTTAAAATTCGAGTATCCATATAGCATGGTATTGTTTCAATTGGATCTCATCGCTACTTTTGTTAAGCTCGTTTTCTTGCTTCTCAGGGAGTTGACATTATAAATCCCCCAATCCTTCCCGCTGAGACGGAGACGTGCCTGGAACACCATACGCTCTCGTGCACATCTCTCTCTCTAACATAACACACCACACTCTACCTCATGCATGTCAAGAGAACGAAGCATTTAAAAAAAAACTCAAAAAGAAATTTATTGATTCTTACAAGGGCAGTCTTTTACTCAAAAAATGGTAAATGCAAGTCAAGAAACTGGCACTTTCCTTTTACTCATGTCAGTTTCCATTAATAAAAAAATATAGAAAATTCGACATTTTCAAAATTTTCAAA
>JAQFZN010002224.1:0-12109 GCA_034687075.1 Geophilus carpophagus | reverse complement strand
GATTATTACTTTTTAAACATGTGTTTTCAAGGTTATGTTATTACTTTGATTATGGCTTTTACCACATGTATTTTTATTTTCATCATTAGTTAGTGAGATATACTTGATGAATTAAAAATTAAAATCGACAAATATATAAAAAATAGTTCATTTTGAGCCAATCTAACGCATTAGCTGTAAGCGTAATGTGCCTACTACATCATCATCATCACCAAAACCGCATATTTTCTAGTAACCTCATCTTCATCAAATCCCAAATGTTTTTCTTCTTCTGTAATTTCCTACTCAAACGACTGTCATAGCAAGGATATGTAGTACTACAAATCCTTGGTCATACGTTGTGATGGTAGTTTAGTTTATTGTTTCACTGCCGCGGTTTAAAGTCGCTGCACGTATAATATTAATTTAGAAAACAATATAATTTTTAATGTAAGAACAAAAAATCCTTAAATATCAATTATTTTTATTTTTTATTAGATAAAATAATTTTTAATTATGTTGCTACTAGCCTTTGCTGCTATTTAATTTCATGGCGCTAGTGTGGTAAATTCATAATGGCGGCTTCCATTCTGGCTGTGCCATTGAGACTTGGGAATTTTAAACATTATACTCAGCCAACTGTTAGGAAAAAATATTGTAATCTTACCAAATTCTGACAGTAGTCTCCGCCACGTACTCATGACAGAAATACAGTTTTAATACACGTTCAGAAAGACTTTGGTAAATAGGCTTGAGATAAATAATAGAAAGGAATACAAATATAACAAACTATGAATACAATACAGTAAATATTAACTTCTCTTACATATTAAAACATATATTTGTATTTATATTTTATTGATGACATATTCAGGCTAAATTTGTATAGGGAAGAGGCGCACAGCAAGTGTTTCACTCTGGTGGCAGGCTCATACATAACACACAGACATTTCATTGATTCTGTATAGCAGCTGGTGATCTGCTGTGTGTGTGTGTGATATGAATTTTGTGGTGTTACCAAAAGGCCATCCTGGTGACACCACTGATTAACATCAGACGGTGCCAACGTGTTTGCCTTAAGTTTAGAGATTAGTTTCTTATTCTTTATTTATATTAATTTATTGTGTCAGTTTGACAAGTTAGTCAAACTGATGATTGCTCATCATTAGATTTAAGTTACATTCATTCTCATACTATTTGTATAATTTTATGTTATAATTAAACTGTGTGTTTGTTTTAATTCCAACCTGTGTCATCTTTGCATTGGGGGTTAAAAATCCTGAAGTAGGTAGCTTCTGCCAGCGAGCAGTTGTGCATTCGGGCATATTGAATCGATAATACGACAATTTGTGTAATTTTTAATTAGCATAGTTATGTATTTTTGGTGTCATCAATTAAACAGGAATAACAATAACAACTGTAGTGTTTTCGGATGCTCCAACACTTATTCTAAGGCTAGAAAAAAAGAGAAAAAATGTAAAGTTTTACTCATTCCATTGTGTGTTCCATTTTGTTAAATTTAGGACCACCACTGATTAAGCTTTAAAACAAATCATTTGTACTTATTCATAACAGTCTGAATAAAATAATTTTAATAACACATATCTAATTTTGGAATATATTCTGCCAAAAAAGATTTGTCAATGTTTACTTCAACCTGTACATTATCAATTGAGAAATACATGTATGTGTACTCCCCAGTTGATAATGGGTAATACTGGTTATTAAGATGGCAGCCTCCAGAGAAGAGCAGTTAAATGATTTTTGCTTACTGTAGTTTCATTTTGTGATTTGTCTCTATTTTTGTTTATTCATAGCATTCATTTCTTTTATTTTGTTTTCTACATCTCATCTAGTAATTAACTTGTTTCTTCTACAAAAATTTTATTACATTCTTTACAGTTAATATTAGACACCACCACTTTTTGCTTGAATGCTTGGAGAAGGAAACATTTGGGGGAAAGTAGTTCCAACAATAAGTACTATGTAATAATTGTATCAAACAAGCTCATAATGAAGTTTTTGGCTTTTGCAGGTTTTTTATCCTGCAAAGATGGTCAGATGATGTCCAACAGAAGATTGGCTAATGGTAAAAGGGTTAATCTATTTCTGTGAATAGTTAACTGTGGTGATAAGATATCACCAGATATGATTAATAAATGTTGTAATGATTATTATTATTATTGTTAAGATTTAAGACTATTGTTAAGATTATAATATTATATTATATTAACCCTTTTGTATACGTACTTAAGTGATGATTGACATGTGTTTATGAATGGTTCGCATGCAGGTCGCGTGCCTCGGCAAAGGATGTAAGAACAATAGACTAAGATGTGATGTCTGATTGTGACATCATAAGGAATGGGTATAAATACCCAGCATGATATGTATGATTATTCTCATTTGCACTGTAGCCTTTCCTGAGAGGACTGAGCTCAGCCTAATGTAATCAGATGTGTATTTATTTTACAAAGTCTGTACAAATAAACCATCATCATTCTTTATTATTCAAACAAGTCTTGAGTCAACTCCATTAATCTATCACACACCTCCACATTAACTAGGTGGAGATGACTAACAGAACATATGGTGCCATCTAGTGATGAATTTTTATAACACCACACCTCCTGTCATTTAAAGAATTTGTATTATTCATTCCTAAGATTATCTACATCCTCCGTAAATTTTTCTATAATTAATTCTCATGTGACGCATCAAAAGTAGATCTTCATCAAGTTGACATTTTCCAGTGATGATTGTCATCACTGATGATTATTGAAATCAATCACAAATCCTACATCACTGTATGACCATCTCTCACCTAACCAATAGGTTTGGGCATATTAAAGAGTCAAGGGGGACAGAGCATAATAAAAACTAACACAAAATTACAGATTGAAGTTAAACAAATTTTTATTTATTACATGCTTTCTCTCATAACCCATGTTAGGTTAGAGCATGCTGCTGACAAGTCAGCTTGCAGTGAAACCTCAACCAAGCCTGATGGCTGGTTGGTCTAGTTTATTGGAATGCAAGGGTTAGCCTAGCTCAAGATTGGACCTGTCAGAGGACCCGAGTGGTTTGTCCTAGGGTGGCAAGACTGCTTGTCACTTATCTAAGATGGCAGGCAATCAGAGGAGAGTCTTGTAATTGGTTGTGGCCCCATAGCTTCTACCTTTCTGTGATCCTTAATAACCCCTATCAGACTTTGTGGTCTGAACGGTGATCACAACTGTTGTGAAGGAATTTGCTCTATCCAACCTAACTTGGAGTTTAGGTTGAGTGAAGCTGCGCTGATACACGTAATAAAGAGAGAAACTGACACAATTTAGTAGAGTGGTCTTTATTGTGTCTAGGAGATTTCTCTGCATATTGTGGATGCTGCCCAGCCTCCAACCATAGTTCAGGTGCCTTCCAACCATCTACCCATGGCCAATACCATAAACAATGAATCATGATAGCTCAAACAGAATTAACTAGGCTCTTCTCCTCCTTCACCTTACTTTTTTCTCCATGCTTTCCTCTCTCTGGGCTACCACAGTGCAGCCACACTCAACTCTGTCCAGTTGACTCTTCTCTCAGGTCTCTCTCTCTCAACTTTACTCTGCCTTCATCTGTCAATTGTGACTTTAGTCACAAATTTAAATACTTTTAGTTGCATGTTTCAGCATTATTACCATTATTAGAATTCCTGCCACAGTCCTATATGACATTATAAGATATGTCTTTGTAATAAATAAAGTTACTTCCTGTCTAACCTTTTTTTTCAAGACTTTTGTCTTTTATCAATCTTCCAACGTCCGTCAATTTAACCTCAAATAACAACCATAGTAATCATTCTTATGCAAACTAGCACTAAATGGCTGTGGGAATAAATTGAGACTGCGTTTTGTGAAATGTAAAATAGAACATAATTAGTGGTTTTAATCATTTAAACATAATGAGCAAGACTTTTGCTCCTCAATACAGTTATAGGACTTTAAGTCCTCGCGTAATACAAAAGTATGTTTCTCATTGGAATGTCACTCTGTGAGTGCCTGTTTACAAAATTTTTGATTCATTACAATGCTTCGCCGCGCGCCGCGTGTTACAATATCACAATCACAACAATTAAAAAACATTTCAAATCACACATTGGCAATATGCCACAAATTCCCCTCATTTGGGATGTTTTTCGCTTTATATAATAATATCAATAATAACAATAAAAATCTTATAACATAAAATTATTAATTACATTTTTCATTACTCTCCCCGATACAGTTTTCGTTAAAATATCCGCCGGATTGGTCGCGCCGCTTATATAATCTAAAAAGATATTAAAATTAATTATATTTTGTTTACAGTAATTAATTCGTCTACTCAAATATTTTGTACGTAACTTTTGTGTACCTTCTGTTAACATTTTTATGACATTCATATTATCGCAATAAATACACTTTTTAATATTATCAATCCGCAAAATCTCATTACATAAGTCGTTTGTCCAAATGATCTCTTTGGTTAACTCAGTTAAGGCGTCCAATTCGGCCTCGGTAGAACTCATTGCTACAATTGTCTGTTTTTTACTCCGCCAACTTATTAAACTTTTGCCAAAAAATAACATATACCCGTTAAATCCCTTACTGTCTACTGTGCGGTCTTGAGACGCGTCGCAGTAACTTATTAACTCAATTATTTTTGACCTCTCATAATTTAGTCCTAACTCCATCGTTCCTTTTAAATATCTCAATACTCGCTTTAAGGCCTCATAATGCATTACTCGGGGGTTATTGTTGTATCTCGCCAAGTTACTCAAAGTGTGCGCAATATCTGGCCGCGTATGTACCGCTAAGTATTGTAATGATCCCATTAATTGTTGATAGTCATTGCTATCGAACTGTGCGCTATTCTCATATTCATCTATATTTTGATTTATATCGCTTACGCCCTTACTAATATTACAATCTATCATCGCGTATTTCTCTAAAAGATTTTTTATATATGCGCTCTGATGTAAAATAATGCTATCCTCATTATATTTTATCTCCATACCCAGTATTTGAGTAGGATTCTCTTTTGTGGTTAGTATCAAATCTCTCTTTATTAAATCTATAACTTGTTTCTCAAGTTCATCGCTATTATACACAGTTGTGCAATCATCCACATGAATTGCTAAAAATAGCCAGTTATTTTTCTCAATAATATAATAAAGACATTCGTCCTCTTTGCTCTTACTTAATTTCGCGTTTAGCAATATATTATCTAGGCGTTCATGCCAATTTCGGCCTGATTGTTTCAATCCATAAATGGATCTGTTCAATTTGCACGCTATGGTTTTATCACTATCAAATCCTGGAGGTGGTCTCATCCACACATCCTCTCTTAGTATACCATTTAAATACGCTGTTTTGACATCATGCAATCTGATTTTCGCCTTAAATTGTACTACAATTGCTATTAATAATCTTATTGTCTCAGTTCGCGCCACTGGGGAAAAGGTTTCCTCGTAGGTCTCGCCATATTTTTGAGAACAGCCGACTGCCACTAGTCGGGCTTTAAATTTCTCAATTTCGCCATTCACTGCGGGTTTGATTCTAAAAACCCATTTTGACTTCACAGGTCTTACGCCATGTGGTAATTTTCTCAAAGTCTACACTTTTAATCTATCCATATCTTCAAGCTCAGTCTCGATCGCTTTTATCTAATAATCTTTTTGGGGACTATTGAGTACTTCCTCATAAGTATTAGGTATTATTAAGTCGCTAGCTAATAATGTTTTGTCTCTCAATCTTTGTGATCGCTTAACTCCCGCGTCTGCTAATTCCCTCTCTCTCTGTTCGCGGTCTAACTGTTTTTGAACTTGTATTACTGCTCTTGTATGTCCTAAACGTCTACCGCGCGCGCCTACTTGTCTCTCATTATCGTTAGGTACATCCGGTACTTCCGCCTCTATGTCATTGTCATTGGGTATTTCCCTATTGGGTTCCCCTCTAAGCTCTTGAACTTCTGGTTCTACATTATCCTCATCTAAATCTAAATTTAAATTTCTAGGATCTCCCGCGACCTCCTCTTTTTCTGAAAAGTCATTTTCAGAATTCCAACTTTCACTCTCTAAATCTGAATTAAAATTATCATCCTCGTTCTCATCTACAACTTCATCCTCGTTCTCTAAATATGTGTATCCTAATTTATTTTCTATAAATTCTATATCATAATATTCGCCTATTTTATTAGTGCTCAGTATTAAAATTCTATATCCTTTCTTGTTACCAGGGTATCCCATAAAAATTCCGAGTTCCCCCCTCGGGAGTATTTTATTACCCATTGTGTGAACAATGGCTATACATCCGAACCTTCTCAAAAAGTTTATACTAGGTGTTGTATTTGTCCACATACCCTCTGGTGTTTTACCATGTGTTCTCGAATGACTTAGGTTTTTGATTCTCACAGCACAATTGAGTGCCTCACCCCAAAATATTTTTGGTAAACATGAGTCAATTAGTATTGTTCTCATTATCCGGGTTATCTCTTGGTTTGCCCTTTCAGCCACTCCATTCATTTGAGGGTGGTAAGGGATAGTTAGTTCGTGTTTTATACCCTTTCGCTTTAAATATTCATCTAATCTGTGGTTTACGAATTCGCCGCCATTATCACTTCTTAATATTTTTACTCTATTTCCTGTATAGGTCTCAATTGCTTCTAATCTCTGTTTTATCAATTCAGATGTTTGCGCTTTAGTTTGTAGTAATGCATAAAAAACTTTTCTACTAAAATCGTCGACCATAATTAGAATGTATCTTTCCGCGTTAATAGTTGGTGGTTCTAATGGTCCCATAAGATCTACGTGTATTAGTTCTCCGTTATTCTCAGAGTTTCTTTTGGACAAACGCTTATGTTTACAACGTTTTAGTTTACCGCGTATACATGTTATACATTTTTTTATACAATTCTGTTTATTAAAATTTATTTTCTCTAAACCTCGCACCATGATTTCATCATGCATCAATTTCAATTGTTTACAATTAATATGGCCCATTCGCAGATGTAACATATTTAAATTGTCGCACGCTATAAATGTACTTTCGTTTAATTTTACACTTGTGTCTATAAGGTACTTATTATTTTCACGTTTACCTCTCAATAAATAGTCATACACTTTTAAATAACAATCTTTTTCGCTCAATATCAAAATTTCATTTTCTAAAAATATACATATGTATCCATTTTTTGTTATTCTAGGAACTGATAATAGATTTTCTCCGCACGTAGTAACAATTAATATTTTATTTAAATCGGTCGTTCCATTCTCGTGCTTAAGTGTTAAATTTCCTATTCCCTGACTATATATAGGCTTACCCGCTGTATAAATAATTTGTTTTGACTTAATTAATGTATCTATTAGGTCTACTCTGTTTGTAATATGGTTCGTGGCACCTGAGTCCACGTTCCATCGTATATACAAAGTGTCATTATCTACCATTTTGTTTACCTCAAATTTTTTACACTTATCACTAAATATAAGGTTTTTGGAAAAATTTTGTCCTACCATACAGTTGTTACGCTCTACTTCCTCATCAGTGTCTTCTTGTTCGGTGTCTTGTTCCTCCTCGGTGACTTGTTCTTCCTCCTCGATGTTTCGTTCCTCCTCGGTCTCAATTCGTCCTTCCGCTGTTCGCTCGTAGTTAACTTCCGCTTGTTCTCCGCTTGTGGCTGGTCCCGCTTTATTTTTATTAATTAATTCTAGTTTTTGTTTACAATAATTCTCACATTGATTACATGTACATTCGAAATTATTTAAACAATTAATATTTATAATTTTCTCCGCGTTCTCATTATTCTCAATACTCATTTCATCCGCGATCTCAATTTGTTCGGGCTCAACAGTATCTTCTACTATAGGAGCTTCTTCCTGTGATGGCAAATCTCTATACTGTTCACAGTCTGCAGCCACTGCTTCTCTAGTTTGGCGAATTTGTCCGATTATTGGGAACGGTTCATCTGCCCTTTCCAATCCACGCAATCTTTTTGGTTTCGCTCCAATGTCCTCTGTGTAATAAATTTCTTGCATTTTGCAGCTTATTATTTTTTCATTCTCATCCAATATATCATAGTTGGTGTCCTTTCCTCCTCGAATGAAGTAAAGTGGTTTCATATTACGCAAATATCCAACTTGTAATAAAGTATGACGATTATCTGCCTCTATTTTTTCTTGCGTCTTTTCAGGTTGCGGTGGTGGCTTATAGTTGTCATTTTTGATGCTTTCTCTATAATATCGCATTTTATCATCCTCGGTTTCTTTAATTTTATATTTTTCAAAGTCTTCTTCCGCATTCCCTACACTTTCGCCAGATTGTTCCATTAACTCATCATCTGTTAAATTTGCCTCGAATTTTCTCTCGGCCATTATTCGCTTTGGAGTAGGAACTTCAATGTCTTATATTTTTTATGATATTGGTCTCATATGTATCAACTCCGTCGAAATCCCAACGTTTGGGTTCTAAATTTTCCTCCTGACGTCCGCGTTCCCGTTCGTAATTTATATTTTCGCGATTTCCAGGTTTAAACCAATTTGCGCTTTTCCTAGGCCTTTCTAATTCGAATGGTTCTTGTTGCGCCTCATAACGCCAGTCACCATTGGCATAGACAATTTTTTTAAGTCCTCCTTCCAAATAAAATGTTTTTACTATTCTCCTCGGATCACTAATGTCTATTGGCTCCTCGTAATTCGTTTCAACGCGTACGGTGTCTCGCGGTGGCGGAGCTCGTGGATTGATTCCTTTGCCATTATTACTAGTGACGAAAACTTTTCTAAATAAATCATGGCTTTCTTCCTCTGGATTTTTACTTTCTAAGTCCCAATTAGCATCCCAAGCTTCCTCTGCTGCTTGTCCATAATTTAACTGATGGAAATCACTCACCAAAGCTGATTTTTTCTCCGCGTTCGCTACCACTCTCGGTTTCCACTGGCCGGCGCCATCTTGGATTTTCGGTATCGCTCCACGATTTTTACTTCTTTCAGCCGCTAACTCAAACTTTTTCTGTTTTTTTGGGCATTCCACTCCACGATGACCAAATTGTCCACACTCGAAACATCTGATGCCTTTAACACACTGGTATTTCCAGTGCCCGCTCTCACCGCAATTGTGACATACTCGACGTCTGTCCGCCATCGTGCTCGTTCGATTTGTGACTGAAGTGAAGCTGGTGTCACGTGATTGGCTGTAATTATTATTTAGCTGTTCTAATTTTCTATTGGTCTCCTCACTGATTAAACCTTGTCTGGCTTCATTTAACGTTAGTTTTACATAGCGAAAAGTGTATTTTGTATTAGTAAATTCTTTTCTTAGTCCTCTTACAATAAAATGAATTAATACGGCATCTGTTATTTTTTCTTTTTTAGGATCTGTTTTTTGTCTCAAATGCTCGGCCCGCTCAAAGTATTGGCTGACCGACTCTTGTCTCTTTTGGGTGATATGGGTCAAATTTTCTAAAGAGTAAATGATTTCTTTTTCATCTTCCTGTTTCATCCGCATTTTTAGGTCGTTCCAAACGACTCTGGCATTTTTTTCATCCTCATATGAGTCTTGATTAGCTGGGGACAAATATTCCATTATGTACCACAGGGCTTTTGCATTCGCAACTTTCCAATCATTATAAGTTTTCAAATTTTCAGTATAATTAGCTGCTGTTGGATCTTCAGGTTTTATTGGATTTTCTTTTTCAATAGCTATTTCGAATAGTTCGCTCCTCTCCAAATAGGCTTCCATTAGTACTCTCCAGTGCCGATAGTTGCTATCAGTAAGTAATGGAATAGCATGCGTTCTTTTTTCACCTTCAAACATTTTTTTGTTCTTTCTGTCTTCTTATTTTATCTTATATTTCTCTTCTCTTTATATTTATATAATTTTTTGTTGTTTTCTCTCTTTTTTTTTATTTTTTTATCTCCGCTATCTTCTTGTATTCGCGTTTTTAGTATTTTTGTATTTCTCCGCAGTATTCTATATTTCTCCGCAGTTTTGCTGGTTTCTTTACCCAGTTCCTCGTTTTTTCGCGTTTTTTGAGGGTGAAATTATTTCTTATTTCCTTCCTCTTTTCTCCTCGTTGTTTGTATACTTTTATTTTTCTCCTTGTGCTTCTCCTTAAAGCTTGGTTTTATTTCTCCTCGTTTTTCTTTATATTTCTCCGCGTTTTCTTTTAGCTCATTCTATTATGTTCTTACAATTTCACATTCCACAAGCAGAACCATCCTCTGCTACCATTTGTGGGAATAAATTGAGACTGTGTTTTGTGAAATGTAAAATAGAACATAATTAGTGGTTTTAATCATTTAAACATAATGAGCAAAACTTTTGCTCCTCAATACAGTTATAGGACTTTAAGTCCTCGCGTAATACAAAAGTATGTTTCTCATTGGAATGTCACTCTGTGAGTGCCTGTTTACAAAATTTTTGATTCATTACAATGCTTCGCCGCGCGCCGCGTGTTACAATATCACAATCACAACAATTAAAAAACATTTCAAATCACACATTGGCAATATGCCACAATGGCTAGAACTGTAAAAAAAATGATAGCCTCAGACTAATAATCATCTGCTTAACAGTAGTTGACAACCAGAGTCACACTTGGATTTTGACTAAACTTGACAGGATTTTAGCCCAAGGTCTAAATAGCAGAGGAAAAAATTTTGGGAGGTAATTAACAGGGGGACGAAAGTTAGGGGAAATAGCTCTCTGTGTAAAGTCTACGGAAGAGTGAACGATGGCACTGTTAAGTTGTTTAGAAGTTTAGAAGTGAGAAGACAGCATGAAGAGTGTTAGTGAGTCAGTTTGCTTCATGTAAGAACTGGGCCCACTTTAAAGTAGGGATACACTAAATAAAGAAGAAAAGGTAGAAACTTAACAGAACTATTAGGCCTAGCCAAACACAAAAAGCTAAAATTAAGCTAAGGCACAATAGGGCCCAATACTATGTAAGGAAAGTTTTAGAAGTATAGGTTAAGAGAGAAGAAAGAAAACATCCTCACTATGCAAAGACAGGAGAGTGAATGGGTGTTTTTCCATCTGAAAAACACTCTGGTGGCCAAAACCTGCAACACCATGTATGGAGGTTTGAGTGGGCCATCACAACATTATGATACAGTAGCCTATGACAGCAACTATAAATTTTTATTTTACAACACTTCAAGACTTTGACAAGATGTTTTGTTTTTTAAAATTTTTATTTGTAATCGAATTAAGTGTGTAATTGTTGTTGTTCTGCTCACACATTAACCAGGAGTGCTCTAGAGTATGACAAAGACCTGCAAATTGATCAGCGAGGCACAGGACACAGGTCATACCTCTGGCTGGGGGCTATCAGGACCATTAAGGCTTTAGCATGTACTGGGAGTGGCACATTCTCGTAACCCCAGAGCAAAGTTTTTTAATTGATCTTTGATCAATTAGTTAAACAATTAAACAATACGACCATGCACTTTCGGTTAGTGGTCCCCATAGACTTTATACAAAAAACTATTTTCCCTCTAACTTTCTTTCCCCTGTTCATTACCTCCTCAAATTTTTCCCCTCCACTTAGACCATGGGCTACAATCCTGCCAAGTTTAGTCAAAATCCAAGCATGATACCGGTTGTGAATTCCTGTTTAGTAAAAAATATTTAACATACAGTATTTATGATGCTCTAAATAAATAAAAATTATGAGAGAAAACAAAAAATCAATTAAACTAGAAATTTATGAAGTGAATAATCACTAGTAAAATCATTTATTTCAATAAGGTCTGTAAAAATTATTATAAATAACTAAAAATTGCATTATTTGTATACTGTTTAAGCAAATTTATGGAATGAAACTATCTGCTGCAGGATATAGAGAAGTGAATCTCAGGTGATTACAATACAGTAGTTCACAAATCATGTAGTGGACAAATATGTGACAGTCAGCCAATTGAAAGTGTTGAATTGTAAATTAAACTAAATAATAAAACTAATTTATCAAAACATTAAACATTTATTCTACTCAGATAATAATAATGAAATGATTAAGAACTATAAATTATAAAATGATTATACAATCAAATGATAAAAGATAAACTGATTACAATCAAATGATAAAAGATAAACTGATTACAATCAAATGATAAAAG
>JAQFZN010002223.1:0-12110 GCA_034687075.1 Geophilus carpophagus | reverse complement strand
AAAGTTTTCCCGCAATTTGATTCGATTTAAAAAGTTTTCCCGCAATTTAATTCGATTTAGAAAGTTTTCCCGCAATTTGATTCGATTTAAAAAGTTTTCCCGCAATTTAATTCGATTTAGAAAGTTTTCCCGCAATTCGATTCGATTTAAAAAGTTTTCCCACAATTTAATTTGATTTAAAAAGTTTTCCCGCAATTTAATTCAATTTTAAACGATTTTCTAGATGTGTATCGATTTCAGTTGTATTCTCGCAATTAAGTTCGATTTCAAACAATTTGATAGATTTATTTCAATCTAAAATGATTTGTTTTTATTCTTATAAATAATTAGTATATATACATATTTATATACATATGTACATTCCTTCAACGTATTGTATCGTGTAAGAAACGTACATCGATGAAATGTGATTGGTTGATTCGATCAACACATACATTTTTTTGGATGAAGTGGTCGTCGCAGAGATGAACTACTTTTTCACTTTTTCGATGAAGTGATCATTGAAGAAGTGAACAAACCCGCATTAATTAAGTAGTTGATAACATTCCATAACAGGTCGCACATTTGTGCTGTAATGAGCTCACTTCTCATAGGAAAAACTTGATCGAGCTTCTCTGCAATGGCAGAGTATAAAGTGGAAAAAGTGTCTTCTTTTAATTGTAGCTCCATATATTCTTCCTCCTCAATCTCATCAAAGTTGAAAGTGTAAAAATTGCTTTGTTGCAGGACTTTTGTCCTGGGGTTGTAAAAACCCCTTGTCTTTGTTATTGATTTTGAGTTCCTTACTCACACTTTTAGCACTAGAAAGGAATTGCTTTC
Source organism: Geophilus carpophagus (assembly GCA_034687075.1). Classification (NCBI taxonomy): domain Eukaryota; kingdom Metazoa; phylum Arthropoda; class Chilopoda; order Geophilomorpha; family Geophilidae; genus Geophilus; species Geophilus carpophagus. The sequence continues at coordinate 11,291 of JAQFZN010002223.1, read as the reverse complement.
TATGATGTATTTATCATTTGATTTTGTGTTTTACTTTTTGATCATTTTATATATCTTTGTAATTATTGCTCTGATCAAGTGGATCATGAACAATGTGTGATTTACTTTGATTTAATATAATTTTGTCAACATAATTGATGTCACATATTTATTCTGGAAAAGGAAACGGAATAAAAATTAACTGCATTCAATTTAGTTAAGCAAAACTTAAAAGTTTGCTTAATTAAGACAAAAAAGTCAAATAAGACAAAATAGATGCCTATTATTGAATGCTCTTAAATGTAATTTTAAGCATTATTAAATACTGATGTAATTAATCTTGACTGCTGCATAATGCCATTTTATGACAACTAAAAAGAATTGTTGTATTCATGCATGTGCAATCATTTCAGTTTGTCTTAACAACAATACTTTTAGACAGATAAGTGAGAAAATGTGTGGCTTAAATTTAAGTTATATTTAAGTCATATTTTGCTTAACCTTTGCAATATCATGCTGTCTTTTTCAACACAGACATCAAAATTCTTGAAAATATGATACAAATTTATGGCTTGTATTCAAATTTTTTGAGTTTCTAGAAATATATTTATAAGTCATTCTGAAAAAAATTATTAGTAATTTTTTGATTACAACATTAAACAACATTAATCAAAGATTCACAGTTCTGAATTTTAAGGATTTTTTGGCCAAAAAGGCTTTACTGTAGGACATCACTAAAAGATTAAAAGAAGTTAAGAAAGATTAAAGAGGGGAAATTTTAGGACAATACCATACATTACCATTGCACCCAGTAATTGACCAATGGAAACACATTAGATCTAAAGTTCTGTTTCTAGACATAAAATAATAATAAATAAAATGGTGGTAGTTACAAGATGCATGTGTTTCTTATGGTCACCCATCAAAAGGGCACTGGCAAAACAGCGCGCAACCTAAGGGCGTCTTCAAATGGTCGCGCGACCAAACGTCACACATACATAATTGACGCGCAACAAAAATGCACACAATTTAAAATTGAAAAATTTTAAATTAAATGAAAATTTTTTTTAAATAAATGTAAATTTTTTTAAATAAAATGTAAATTTTTTTAAATAAAATGTAAATTTTTTTTAAAAATGTATACTTTTATAATTAAATGTAAAATTAGAAACATGTAAAATTAAACTAAAAAAAAAATAAAAATTAAAACTAAAAATCGAACTACAACGCACATAGGAGGATAAAGAGATTCACATTTTAGTCCAATAAAGTACTCTTTATTTACAAACATGTCAAAAATTTATATTAAAAATTTGTTTGACATTATCTTAGTAGATCCAAGTTTAAAAAGTTAGTTGTTTAAATTACATGATACATAAGTTTTAAATTTATTTTATCAACATTAAGTTTGTTAGTCTTGAAAGGTATGAAGTTGTTAGTACGAAATTTGGTAAAGTGGTCTAAGTTGGAGAATCTAGAAAATTACATTTGGCTTGTATTTCAGTAAGAAAAGTTTGATTTCTAGTTTTGATTTTTAGTTTTTTTAGTTTAATTTTACATGTTTCCTAATTTACATTTTTTAAAAATTTTCATTTCTAAAAAAAATTATATTTTATTTAAAAAATTTTACATTTATTGTAAAAAAAATTTCATTTAATTTAAAATTTTTTCATTTTAAATTGTGCGCCTTTTTGTCCCGCGTGAATTATGTATGCGTGACGTTTGGTCCTGCGACCATTTGAGGGTGCCCTTAGGTCGCAGGCTGTTTTTACGCGTCACTGTTTCTTAGTGTATTTAGCAAAATCTTTGTGATGGTAAAACATTGTTGGTAACTTCAAATTTATGATTAAAGCAGAGAAGATTAACACATGTGCTTCTCTATGCAGGTCACATGACTTTCTGAGCATGCTCAGTGCTTGTGTGCAATTTGACTCAAACGGTATGGGGATGGTGGAAACTCTATTGGTACTGTGAAGGTTAAATAATGACACAAAAAACACCATTTCCTGCTATAATTTGAATTTAAGCAACTTAAGACAATTTGGATTAAACAAACTGAAAGCACCTATTGATTTTATATTACTTAAACTTTTATTCATCCTTATTTTAAGCTCATTTTAACTAGTGATTGAAAAGATCTAAAGTAACTCCTTAAATTCAGATTTAAACACTGTAATCTAAATCAAAGGTCAGATTACTGTAAGTTAATTTCACAGAAATGCCATAAAGATTAATAAATTATAAATTATATAATAAATAGACAATGAATGTAGTACTATAGCATTAGACCAACGTCTATTCTTATATAAACACACAAATTGTTAAGTTCTATCAACTAGAACACAGATCTTCACTCTATTTCTGTCACCCTCCCTCTAATCCTCTATCCATCTTTTGCAATATTAACTGGAACATACTGGAAAGGAGGTTTGGTCCAATTCAGCATTTATCCATTTATTTATTTCTTTTTCTTTTATTCTGTAATTGTTTGTAATAATTTACTAACTACTTTAGTACTAAGACTATTTCCTAATAACTGATAACACTGTCGATGTGTTAAACTAGGTGGAAAATCTAGAAAGAATATCATTAAAATTTTTTTTTAATTAGAAAACTTTAATTTACCAAAGTTTGAGGGAAATCCCATAAGATTTGCTACTTCTCTTGGAGTGAAATACCGCAATTGTAAAGATTTAAGTGCCTTTAATCTTTCATCTTCAATTTCATACTTGTTTGTAAATACAGTTTCCATCTGGTTTGTAGGAATAATAAAATTATATTTAAAATTAAAATATCAAAATTAAATCTGTAGTAAGATAAATCTAAATATTTATATTCTTTTTATTTACATTAATCTCTTCATTCATCCGTAACACTGATCCTGTTCCTGTAGCATAATGGCCATACCTAATTATAAAATATTCAACATTTAATAGGAGTCAGATCAATTCAACCAAAAGTTTACAAATTACTTACGCTTTAGTAAAACAACATGAATGATTATCATTTGAAGTTACAATATCCATAGCTCGAGCATATTTTAATAAAATTTTGTCAGTGATCAGAAATTGATCAAAATAATCATTAGACTCGTTTTCTAAAAACTGTTTAATTTTTTTAGTTTTTAAGTACTGACCAGATAAAGATGATAGAGAATGATTTATCTGCAAGGAAAAAATAATAAAATAGAATAATAAATAAATCACAAATATGGCTGCATTTGGAAATTTTCTTTAGTAGAAGCCGCACTTGAATAAAAGCCACAGCAAACTGTTCAAAAAATATATTTACAGGAAAATATCAAAATAAATATATACTAGTGAATTCAATATAAAAAAATTTCAAAATAAACTTGCAAAACATTATAAATTGAAGCCCAGGTTTTGTTCGTGATATCATATTAATATTTTTCTAACTTTAAGCCAACTAGGCAAATAAAATTTTGATTTAAACTTACAATGGTGGTTTTACACGACATCGAATTCTCTTTTGACAATTTTGCGATCATGTAAAAACGTAATCTTGAATTTGGTATTCCAAATTGTTTTGGACATAATAAATATTCCTAACAAAAAAAAAATATATCAGCAAATAAAATTATCTATTAATCAATTTGTTAAATAACAAAAAATCAATACCTTCATTTCATAACCACAATCAATTAATGTTTGAATCAACAATTCATGAGTTTCTGATGATTCAAAACCTTTGACATTTTCCAATAAAATAAATTTTGGTTTTTTAGTAATTCTTAAAAATAAAAATATTTTTGACATAAATTGAAAATATTTTTGATTCATTTAAAATAATATTTACAATTTTAAATTTTCTAAAATATTCAGAAAAGAATCTGTTCTGTGATCCATTTTATCTTTCTTCAAACCATTTCTGGTAAAAGGTTGACAAGGAGGACTCATCCAAATCAAATCAGGCATAAAATACTCCAATTCTTTCCAATCTATGGATTGAATATTTCTTTGAAAAACAGGTGTGGATGAAAAATTATATCTGTACACTTCGTTAGCATTTGTATTTATGTCCATCGCTGCCACAATTTCGGCATTAAACCCAGCATCTATACAATAAAAAAAAATATTGCCTAATTAAATAGACAAATTTTGTTATTGTTTTACCTTTCAAAGCGTAATGGAAACCGCCGATTCCGCTGTAAAGTTCAAAAATACGTAAGGCTGTATCACGATCATTCATTTTCAAACAGTTCTGTCAACATAAATAAGCAGATGTTTTAGTTTGCATTTCATAATTACTGAAATGGTGTGATCTAAAATCCAATTAAATAATAATTCAGTCTAGTGTAAAGATTTGTAACCCACGTTACCTTGAACAAAATTTAAATTTATGCCATACTTGGCAAGGTTGATTATTTAGCCCGCTAGTCTCCGTAGTAGCCGCTAGAGGGAACCAAATATTTTTTAAATAAAAAAATGTTATCCAAAATAACAAAATGTGAAACATACGAGATGCATGTAAATTAGAATTATTTTTACAAAAATTAAAAAATCCAATTTAAATCAAGTCCTAGAATGTGGACTAGAGCACTATCAAATTGTGCCCGTGTGTTGTCAATTAAAAAAAGTGATTTTTCTCTGTATTATTTAAAAAAATATTATTTCTCTGTATTATTTTAAAAAATAAAATAGAATTAATTTAATTTAATTTTCATATCAACTTATTGGAGAAATCTCCTAGCATAGAATTTCTGAGATTCTTTTTTCTAGAAATAAATACACATTTCAACATTCCTTTTTTACAAGTGCTTCTAACTAAGTACAAAAAATATTACTTTTTTTTCCAATTATGTACAAAGCATATCTTCATTATTAAGTAAGCTTTGATCTTGATTCCTTATCTTCTTTGATATTTCAAGTTTCGCGCGGATATCGGAAATGTGCCTAACAAGTAATATCATTTACACATTTCAACATGACTTCAATAAATAGCAACTTCATTAAATATTAAAATTTTGTAGAAAATACTTATAAAGAAAGATTACACGCTTTGGAATTTAACCACCAAATGAATGAAAAAAAATACACATATATTGATTAAATTTGCGGTAATTATTTGTTATTTATCTGAATTCATAATTTGACATCTATTAATGACGTCATCATCTCCAAACTGCATGCAGATAGTAGTGTGCGGCAATCTTATTGGTTGAGCAGTATACGTGCTTCTTATTGGTTGCATGTATGTCTCTCTGGTGCAAAACTAAGAAAATGGTCGTTGTTGGCTAGTTGTATTTAAGGTCATGTCATGAGTACAGGTTTTGGACATCGCTTGCCCGATATTTGAATCAATGATTCGCAAATATGCAACAAGAAAGCTCCAAAGATAAACAGATAAAGAAAAAGAAGGGCCGGACATGGGCCGAAGCGGCCAAAATCGTAAGTTGTATGGTCGTGAAGAGAAAAAATGAGAACAAAATCATTTATTATTTTTTTTGACATTTGCCCACGAGTGCTAAAAAAATGCTGTCCCATTTAAATTTCGAATGCAAAATAAAATTTATTTAAGTTGTAAAATGGTACAATTTTTGAATGTGTGGAATTTTAGTTGATCGACACATTTGAATTTGTGCATATTGCGCATTTAGTTTGAAATGGATTTATTTAACTGAATTTTCTTTTTTAATTTAACAGGTTATGGAAATACATCCAAGAATGCCTTTGAGTTGTAGAGACATTTTGCAGGTGATAAAACAACGTAATTTAAAGGAACTCAGGTAATTTATTTTTATTTTAAATTGTAAAATTTTTGTTTGGAATTTTAATGATTTTTTTATTGCTTTTATAATTTTTTTATTTGGTGTTTAATGGTTTATTTTATTTGTTTTGTAGTGGAAATGCAAGTGTTGCATGTTTAAATTCAATGCTTCATGCCAACTCAAGAGGTACTGATCCAATGTTTTACAAAGTTGAAGGAAAACAAGAATATGGATTAAAAGTAATTTTTCAATTTTTTATTGTTTTAAATTTTGTTTTCTGAGTAAAAAGTAATAAAAGTAGAAAATTATCTTAATTTAAATAAAACATAGAAAATAAATGTTTTTATTTGTTTAAGATTAATTAATTTTGTTAAACTTAATTTTTTCTGTGTAAATTTGGAAGATAGAATTTTTAAATAGAAATTCTGCCGTTTTGTTTATTTTTTTATACTTAATTACATACAATTATAATAATTGTAAGTAATTTTATTTAATCAACAAAACACTAATAAATAATTGAATTATTTATTAGAGTTCCCATTTATTTCTTTAGTTATGTCAGTTAAAAATACAATAAGAGTTCTGTTTGTTAATTAAATTTAAAAATTATTGTTTATTTGTTTTATTTAAACACAATTCATTTTTTTAAAACACAATTTTATTGCATGTTTATTTTTTAGTAATTAAATGTTGTTTTGTATCATAAATTATATTTTATCATTTGAGACTCTTCGAGTAATATTTTACATATTTTGAATTAGAAGCATCAAATATTTCAGTCTTCAAATTTTGATTACCTTTTCATTTAGGGCAGGGTTAGCCAACCTAAATCACGAGCTTTGGGCTTGATTTTAAATTTAAATTGAAATAAATTTATTCAAACAATAGATTGTAATAACTTTTAAAACAATTGCAATGCCACAGATTATTTGGACTAATTTAGACCAAGGCTGCTTACGGTTAGGTAATTGAAAATATAGAGTAATAAAATAGGGTTGAAAAAATTGAATAAATTTGCAAACATATTTTTTTGAATTTTTAGATAATTTTAAAAAATTTTAGATAAACATTGCTATATTGTAAATTTTCTTATTCTTTATTTTTATCTGTTTTTTCAATATTCTTATAAAATTTTATTTATTTTAAATAAATAAATTGTTACATAAATAAATTAGAAAACTAATTCTATTTGGTGTAATGTAAGTTTTTATAATTTAGGTTTATATGTTTTAAATTCTAACTTCACTCTAAAACGTTTTAAAATTTAAAAATTTTCAATTTTTGAAATATGAAATCAGGTCGCAGTACAGTAATTAAGTCGTGATTTCAATCGATCCAAACATTTTAAACTGGTTTACCTCACAATTTCAAATTATTACTAGAACCCAAATGGAAATAAACGAATGATTGTTAATGTCTTTTTTCTGTATTTAGACTGAAATTCCTCAAGGTGCTATTTTATTGGAAGAAGATGATGATGGTGGCTCTGACGCGAGTTCTGATGATGATACAGATGATCAAGAAAACAACAATGCGACAAGTAAACAAAGCAAGGAAAGAAAAAAAGGAAAAAGTAATTCGAATTCAAAAAAATTCGTGTTATAATAAATATAATAATCACTGATTATTTTTCAATTGTAATTTTTAGTCTTATGTGTCAAATTACCAAATGGTTACCGGAAAAACAACTTGCCATTAGAAAGAATGCGTAAATTCAGTCTTAGTAGCAATAACAATACAAAGTCTTATTCCTCATTAAGAGATGAGAGACAATTTTATAATTCGTATTCACCGTCCAATGCCGTTTCTTCTACAAGTTCTGCTGGAGGAAATTCACCTGGAAAGGTAAAATAAATATATGTTAATTAAATTCGGTTGATTTAATTAAATTTCTATTTATTTTGAAGGTTTCTCATCACACTCATAGTAAAAGGGCAATAAAACATGCGCTTAAACAACAGCAGAAGAGGCGAAAGAAACCTTCATCAATTGCATCTTGCACTACAAATAACTTGTATCCAAGAATTATTATGAAACCACTTCCAGCCCCGCCAACATCAACTGTGAATGTTGTATCTTTATCTGGAAGTAAAAGCGAATCTTCTAGAGAAGTATTGGTAATGAATAATTTTTGTTTTTTATCTAATTTTTATTTTTGTAATTAAAATTCTTATTTTAATCACTCAATTTAGACTCGGAAACGCACACGACGTCCAACGGGATCTCAAGTTGAATCATCATGTGGTGATAGTGTAGATTTGGAGACCCCAGGGTCTATTCTTGTGAACACAGATTTGAAAGTAATTTAAAAAAAGAAAAAATTAAAATAAATATAACTATATTTGTATTTTAATTCAGGCATTGATAAACAGACATACGTTCAACAGCCTTCCACAACTATGCCAATATAAACTTATGCAGTTACTACCTGAAGTTGATAAAATTGTCACTCCTGACTGTGTGGTTCGTTTAGCAAGTTCTGCATTGAACAATGAATTTTTTGGGCGAGCATGTCAGGATTGGAGAGAACGGTTATCTGATGGTGAATTTATTCCCGAAAATCAAAGTAAATTAAAAGCTGAAGCAGAAAAGGATCAGGGAAAATTAGACCAGTGGAAAGTAATTTTAAAAACCAAGTTTTTATTGTTTTTTAATTTATCAACAGGGTTGGAACAGATTACTACAGTAGATTCTTGATTATCCGTCCACAGATTATCTGATTTGTGGATTAACTGTGCTTTAATTTTTCATTGCAAATGCCATATGTCATTATTTTAAAAAACATATAAAAGCAAAATTTCAATGATTTTTTTGTTAAAATTGTCATCAGCCAATAATATGACATTAAGTAATACTGTATTTGCATTTCAATTATTGATGCATGTTGATTCCCCATGCTTTTAGTGGTTAAAATTAACAAAAAAAGTCTTAAATTTAGACAAAAAAAAGCCAAAACTAATGGAACGTCAGCTGCATTTAACTAACTGTAAAATTATGGCTAATATTAATTTTTTTGTTAATTTTACTGAAATTTTGCTAATGTTTTGCTAGTTATTATTAATTTAATTGATTTTTTGATGATTTTAATTTAAATGATAACGAAATTATTGCTAAAAAAAATACTAAGCTGAAAAAGCAATGCCAACCCTGAATGTCAAATACTTTTAATTTACTACATTTTGTATTATTAGTTACGCCATTTTGAACCAGTTTGGGGAGAAGAAACTATTCAAGAGCAAGAAAATGATCAAGAAATGAAAGAAAAGGAAATGGAGAAAGAGAAAGAAAAAGAAAAAAAAGAAAATGAGAAAGAAAAGGAAAGAAAAGAAAATGAGAAAGAAAAGGAGAGAAAAGAAAATGAAAAAGAAAAGGAGAGAAAAGAGAGTGAAAAAGAAAAGGAGAGAAAAGAGAGTGAAATGGAAAAAGAGAGAAAAGAAAATGAGAATGCGAAAGAAAATGAAAAGGAAAGAGAAGTAGTTATTCCAGTACCTAAATCAATTAAACTGAAACGACAAATAAGAAGTGAGGAACCTTCGCGAAATGACATTCAAAAACAGGTGAGCGAACCCAGAAATTCCGATTTGCCTTCGACTTCCACTGCAATCATTGAAGACCATGTCATAGTAACGACCACTATACCAGAAACAATAGTCACCTCTACTGTTACTACTCGTGCTGCTACATTATCTTGCTCCGAACCTGATTCATCCACATTCGAAGCTCCTGTTGCTAGTGGTTCACGAACGAGTGTGGCAGTGGTAGTCACCTTGGCATCATCTACTACCGATTCGTACGCAGTCAACACAACGGTATTGAAATTAAAATATATAAAAAAATAATCTTATTAATTAATTTTTTTATTTTTGAAGTTCAGTCAACTTTGACTGATTTAATAATAACGTTACCAATAATTTTGAGAACAGGTAGTTAGTAAAGACTCATGTTAGTGATGGTTAAAGAATTATTCAGGAATAGAATGACATCAAATTAACATGCTACGTGGGGTAATAGAAAATAATAGGCTCACAGGTAGAATCTCATTAATTATTAAAATTAAACATAAAAGATCCACAAATTTGGTTCTTTATAACTAGGGAAAGTTTTTTTTGGTACTAAAAACCTAACATTGGGCAGGATTCAGAGTGTAAAAAAAGCTCACTTTCGGAGCATATTCAGATGTAGGTTATTCTGTGGATAGTTGCACAAGCCCCTTTTAAAATTAATTCTCAGAAAAAAAATGACTATTAATAAAATTCAAAAAATTTTGTCTGGATGAACTATTTCAAACCAGGTGGAAACGTTGATGGATGTTACCTACAGAAGGCCCCCAACTTATGGAGGTCTGACATATAAACCGATATAAAGGTATATAAACCGACATAAGTATATAAACACTGGGGGTGTGTTTGAAAACTCAAACCACAATAATCGGGGTTGTTGCTATGATTATTGAGTGGGTTACCCATAATTCATAGCGGTCATTAGGTTATTTTCAAACACTAAAATCCAAGATTATAGTAATCAACCAAAATGGTGCATTTCAAGCCATGCAAAAATGATGGCTTATAATAGTTAGAGAAATCTAAATCTGTAAATTCAGATAAAATTTATCTAAAGCTATTCCAAAAGCACAGAAATTAATTTTATTATTTATATTAGGCCTAACTGTGTGCTGATAAACATCATTCCTGCTGAAGGAATAATGTTCACATAAATTGCAAAAATGTATCTGCTCTTCACTGGAGGCCGCTGTATTGACAACCGAAGTTACCCGACTTTTGATTAGAGATATTGTGATCATGATCAGAGTGATCAACCGAGCAGATTTCAAACTGCTTGGTTCTTCTAACCACAACAACTGAGTGAGTTTTCAAACACCTCGGTCGCAACAACCGTAATCCCGATTATTGCAGTTTGAGTTTTCAAACACACCCTAATATGACATTTACAATCATTATAAGCATAAGAATAAAGTGTATAGCAACTGTCATTGTTAAAAATATACTGAAGAAAAAACCTTACATTTGAACAGTCACAAATCAAAGTAGTGCATAAAAAGAAGGAAAACAATTAAACATTAGTAAAGCACCAGAATTAAGCTTTTTCCGCACGGGAGGACTATGGTATTTTTGCAGTGGGCAGATTCGTGTGTTTCGAAGCATTAAGAGACTAAATGTGTCTTTCTCAATACACTTTCGCCCGCAGTTCGGCTCCTCAGAGTCACAGGAGGTCGAGCCTGAGACCGATCGAAAAGCCTCATCCAGACACTCGTTTCGGTGCAAACTGCGAGTCAATGGGACCTACAAATTCGATTTAAAGATAGACCTAAAAACGGAACTTGTTTGTAAGTTGTGGACTTCCTGTAACATGATCCCTATTTGTAGGGTGTATCATTACGCACGAAAAAAGGCTAATGGTTGTAACACTTGGGAATGAATTTGTTATAACCATAATTACATTGACAATTCTGTGTTCTGAATGATTACATTATCATGTAATTTTTTAACTAAGGGGCCGTCCATAAATGACGTCACGCTGTTTTTTGCTATTTTGGATACCCCCCCTCCCCCTTGTCACAACTTGT
>JAQFZN010002222.1:0-12113 GCA_034687075.1 Geophilus carpophagus | reverse complement strand
CTCATCTATTTTGAATTCTTTGTTACAGCATCTCGTAAATCACATCCACTGTCTTTAAAAGTGAAAATAATGAGGAAAGTGAATTTAATTGTACAAAATCCTGACAATTTTAAAAGCAACAGAAAAAAATTCTTCAAGAATTCAGCTGTGAAAACAAATCAAATTCGGGAAAAATGTCATTAACTGCAGTAACTATAAGATTAAACTGTTTCTAGTATAATTTATCACATTTTTTTCTATATTGGATAATATAAACTCTCATTACACAGAACCAAATTTGTGGGTCCCTTCAAGTTCGTACTAACGAGATCCGACCTGTAATAGAAACATAAGTGCACATATAAAAAGATTTGATAATATTTAATTCGACAAATACGACATTAAACTTTTCAAAATAATTTTTAAAAAAATACTTGGGATAATAATCAACAACTTCACAATAAGTGGCACCCCTCACGGCACAGTTGGGTGTTTGACCCGGTGGTGCAGGCAAAAACAGCCCTTGAAACTGTGGTTGTGGAGCAACTACAGGACCATATGGAATATTATAAGAAGAAGCTGGCAGTGGTTGTTGCTGTTGTTGCTGGTGCTGCATGTAAGCAGACCCAACCGGATATTGGTGTTGAGTGTTGGCCAGTGGGGGGTTATCAGTGAAAGGCACAGTGTTGTAATAAGAGGTTTTGGCTGTATAAGCTGAGTGCTGATGATTCCAATTTGGTGTCCAGGAAGTGGATTGGTGCAAATTAAACATCAAACCAAAAATAAACAAAAGCTATAAATAAAAAGATAAATTGGAAGAAAAAATTAAAGCGAATTGCTCACAAAATGGGGTCATTGAACCATAGAAATATCAAAGTTGAATGGAAATTTAGATTAAAATAAATTAAATTGACCTCTATTAAGTGATGTTTTGATCGAAATCTTTCATTGTCATCATTTAATGTGATGATATGCTTATCATCAAGTGCAATTAAAACACTTTGGAAACAAATGATTGAATGATATGAATAAATAAAGAAATGAGAAATAAAAATTGAATAAAAAAATATTAGTCAAAGTTGAATATTACTTGAAGGTCTTGAGGATGATTGACAGGATTATAAAGGAATAATATAAGATAGAAGGCGGTTTCTTTTCTCGTGTCAATGACCGTATATGATATGGTAATAACAAAAAAAATATTTCTTAAATTGCAAAAGAGGATCAATATCGAAAAACGAAATCGCGTGTTTAGGTTTAAAGCTTTTTATATTTGAAATTGCAATAAATTTCCAATAAATATCCTTGAGCTAAACTTTAGTGCAAAATTTAAAAATTGCTGTAAATATATGTACTTTTTAATACATTAACTGATTATATCACGTGTGATTGATGCGATAAAAATTAAACAAATTTCAATTGATTTTTATCATATTTAAATCATAAATTATTTATATTTAAAAAAAAAAACTAATTTATGCTAAAGTGTGTTGCTTTAAAGTACGAACATTAATCACTTTCTAATGGCTATTTGGCCTAAGTGCTGTCTGATGATGGCTTAAAATTAATTTTATATAAAAATATAAAATTGATGTTAAAGTTGAACTTTTCAACGCTGTTTTTTCGTAAAAAAACACTTTTTAAAATTTTCTTTTCAAATTAATTAATATTTACTAATAATAAAAAGTAAAATGGGAGAGTTTTAAAGCGAGGGTCATGGCAGAACCACACCCATGATTCCAATCTCATCAAAATGCCCTTGATATGAAAGGTGGGTCGTAATTTCTAGGTCAATTTAACCAATGTTCGTCTGAATAATATGAAACGGTGTCACGACGCTGTCTCTAAGTCCCGCACCCGGATCCACGACGACGCGACGCATAATTGATCTCTCAAATAAATATATTTAAAAAAAAGATTCTTATGAAATCACAGCACAAATAAACCACGGTCGAATGACCCAGTTTACATGTGGCCACAGATCAGTGGCACTTTATAAACAACCAAAGTTGTTTAACCACTCACCCAAACCTCAATCGAATTGTAAACAATATCATAATATTATTATTCTAAAGGAATAATAATATTATGTTAATTTTTCTATATATTTTTTTTAAACGAGATCTTTAAGACCCGGTTTGTCAAGATCTAGATCGTGTGCAATACCTTGAATGATGTCGTGGACCCCAGATCAAGTCCAGAGGGTTCCATGAAATATAAAACGAGGGATGTTGTTTCGAGGTTAAATGTCAATCTCCTTATTAAAAGGTCAAGAAAATGATTAGGGGTGGTGATAATTGAACCTGGGGGTCCTTGAAATGCCACATTAAAGGGTAAATAAGTGATCAAATATAATTAAGATATAAATGTTAAAACGTGTTCGTACGGAGATAAATTGCACGTACCTGAGGCGATGTTATTGCAGCCATAACGCGTTTCTGAGTGCGTTCTGTGCACAGGTGAGGCGTTTTTTCTTTTTTTTTATGTGGAGAAATGTAGGCTAAGGTGTGAGCAGTGAAGCCGTCGGTGGCGCTGCGAACAAATGTGGAAATGATCAGTTGGGTATTGGTTAAAGGGTTTTTTCATCTTGTTTAAGGTCAATACAAGTAATTTTATGATTAAAGAAACGCTGGCTTGTTCACCTTGATTGCACCTTTAATTTTTAATTAGTTGTAAAATTAATTTGCTTTTTTTTTCGGTTTATGACACCTTGACTAATTGAAGTAATCACATTTGGCCTTAATATTGACACCACACCTTTTATTATTCTAATTATGGTAATAATTATTTTCCAAAGTTGTTAAAATTGAGAATATTGTTTTTTCTTTCGTTGAAAAATTGAAAATAAATTTAAAGATGGTTATTGTAATCATCTTTAAATAAATCTTTAAATTATTTAATTTTTTAATATATTTTTAATCTATTTTTATCTATTTCAAGATGGCCACCCACGACAACAACGTATTGAGAGGCAGAAAAATCATCTATAAATCAACCTTCTTCTATCGTCGGCAAGCTACGTCCTCTAGTGACGCTAACTGGAATCTCACAGCATGGTTCCTCGAACCCAACGGCGTAACACGCGTTGCACGAACGCCTCAAATCCGGCATCAAATACCGGTTTCAGCACACACGAACGATGAGGAATAAGATGAACATGTACGCAACCTCTTCCTGACTCTTATCAACGCCGTAGGTAAGAACCCAGATACCCGGATTGGGCTAGATAGGGGACACCGTGACGTGTCTCACTAATGCACATGGCCGGCGGCCACCAACTCGTTTCAATGCCGCCCTCGATACAGCGAAGCAGTCGTACTATGCCACTAGATGAGCACCCCTGACAAAGGGCACTTTTCAACGGTCGAATAGCAGCGAAGCAAAGGTTGGCGGTGAGTTTGATGTACGTGACAAGTGGGTCGATGAGTTTGATGTCACGTTTTGAATGAAACTAACAGTAATTTTTTTTTTTTTTTTTTTTTATTTAAATAAATAGAATAAATTATTTTGAAATTTTGAAAAATTTTGAAAAATTTTAATTAGGAATTTGGGTTTTAGTCAAATAAGATTCGAGTGTTGGATTTGACATTTTGTCGATTGCGACACTTGAATCGATATTTGGCAAGTTGGAGGAAAATCCAATTAACACGAGTATTTTCAAATGTAAAACCCAAAGTGTTTATATAAATGTTTTTTAATCATCTCTGTAGGTGGCGCCATGATGCGATTAGTGTCGCGACTTCTTCTGTTGCTGACCCTCGTCTCGGCACTTACCCTCATCTTCATCAGTCGATGCGGGCTGCGTCTGGACGAAGAGTTGCGTGCGGCGCGTGATTCTCTCATGGGGCCCGGACCCATGTCACCCGAATCGCACGTGACGGGCGGCGAAAACGGCGCGCAAAAAATAGCACAGCTGATTGAACACCACGAAGAGGAAAAGGCCAAGTTGAAAAGGGAAATTAAGGCGCTTGAAAAAAGGGTGCTGGAGTTGATTAAGAAATCAACACCCGCACCCGTTAATAACAACAACAATGACGAGTGCTTGCAATTTATTCATAAGCAAATGGAATCTGCAGAGATAAAGCGAGGAATGAAATTGAATAACGAGTACGAAGTGATCCCGTTCTCACTTTTCACCTTTAACCGAATTTATCCGGTGGATTTGGGTTTAGGTAAACGGGTAGTTGAACGACCCATCGGTTTCAAGAGGAAGGATCTGTTGGAGGTTTTCGTGCGTGCGCTCGATCATCTGAATAAAGCGAGGATTGATAAGCATAAAGTGACAGTGTCCGACTTTGTTGAAGGAATGTTTCGTGTGGAACCCACGACTGGAACGCATTACGAGTTGTACTTTCAAGAGAGAAATGCATCGTTACGTAGGTAAATGTGTTGTTAATATTAAAGAGAGTATAGATGTTTTATAGAAAACAGCTGAGTTATTCAATTTTTTGAAATTTCTAATTTTTTTAAATTTTTTTTTGTGGTAGTTTTCATGAATAATTAATGTTTTTATTTCCAAAATTAGTCAAAACCCTTAAAAATCTCTAAATTTGATGAACTTAAAATCAAATTGTATGTATTCTAGTGCCCTGAATGCATTTCTGGCATCGGAATTACCCTATATTGCTTCGATTCCTGAAAAAATGGGGGAAAAGGCAAATCCCGACAATTTTCATGAAAAATCAATGTTTTTATTTCCCAAAATAGCCAAAATCCTTAAAAATTAATCAAAATTTTATAAATTTAGACTGTAAATATATGTATTCCTATGCACTAAATCCATTTCTGGCATTAGAATTATCATAAATTGCTTACTTCACTTAAATTTAGGCAATTTTCGACTATTTTTTATTAACGGTCAGCCATCTTAAATTTCAAGAGATATCAATGAATAAAGCAATCTTTTTTGTTTTATTTATTTTTTAAAGAAAAAAGAAATATTGATTCAATTTCAATTTTTTTTTCGAAGTTTGGATGTAAATTGAGGCTGTGCATAAGATGACACACACACTTTTAAGAAGTATATATTGTAGAAAGAGAAATTTGAATATGTGTGAGCTGTTTATTTACATATTGTAAATTTGTTTTACAATATAAAAGTCGAAATGAAAATAGAATTCAGCTTGAATAAATAGATAAATCCGTTGTGTGATTTTAATGTCAGCAGCAACCATTTTGGAAGGTGTGATATTGTGGTCTGTTTCTCGTAAAAGTCAAATCGAAAGCGCCGTTGCATCCCAAAATGGCCTGTGGCTTCACTCAAAGGACCTATATATACTCACTTTGTATTTAACATAGTGCCCGATATTTACAATTTGTTTCCAAATATTGAACCAATTGATTTTTTTTTTACTTTACATTTTAAAATAATTTTAAAATAATTTTAAAAACATAACCTAAGTTTTACTTTAAAAATTTCAACTTTTATCAAACACAATCTGTAAAATATGGCAACCGTTAAAACACAGTGCGTATTTAATTTTAAACGAGTGAATTATTTAAATAAGATGGTTTGATATCAAATTGAAGCGTGTTTTAAATGCTAATACTAGTAGCAATTTGTAATTGAAGTTTCCTACTTCTATTACTTTAAACAGCAAATTGATAGTTAGATTTAATGAAAAAACGAAATGAGAAAGCAGCCAACCGAATATTTATGTTTACTTTGTGTGGGAAAGAGCAAACTGTGCTCAACATTATCATAAAATTAACTGATTAAATACATTTAATATTTTCATTTCTTCATTTTATCTTACTTTTTTTATTTTTTTTTTTAGATATTTACACGTGCAGATGTTGCGTCCATTTGCTCCGGTGCAAATGGTAACATCCGAATGGATCGACACTGAGAAAAACTGGATCCATCTCATCTTGCCTTTATCCGGCCGCGTCGATACTTTTCGATATTTCATCAACAAATTTATTAAAGTGGTCGTGCATCAAGATCGTCGAGTTTTCCTCACCGTTGTTTATTTTGGCGACGACGGTTTATCGCAAGTGCGATCCATTTTGGATTCGATCAAACTCGAGTATCAGCATTTCCAATTAATCACACTTAACGAAACATTTTCCCGAGGTAAAGGGTTGCAGATTGGTGCTCAGCAATGGTCCGACGATTCGAACGTTCTCATGTTTATGTGCGACGTGGACATTGTTTTTTCTGCTACTTTTCTCGACAGATGTCGATTGAATGCCGAACCGGGGAAGAAGGTTTATTATCCGATTGTGTTTAGTTTGTACAATCCTGCTATTGTTTATACTCTTCAGGATAAGGAGATTCCTTCCGATTTAGATCAGTTTGTGATTACGAGAGATACGGGATTTTGGCGAGATTTTGGTTACGGAATGACGTGTCAATATCGCAGTGATTTTCTGCAGATTCGTGGTTTTGATGAGCAGATTGTAGGTTGGGGTGGTGAAGATGTGATGTTGTATCGGAAATACGTTCGAAGCCCGATACGTGTGATTAGAGCAACGGATCCGGGCATTTTTCACGTTTGGCATGAAAAGAA
Source organism: Geophilus carpophagus (assembly GCA_034687075.1). Lineage (NCBI taxonomy): Eukaryota > Metazoa > Arthropoda > Chilopoda > Geophilomorpha > Geophilidae > Geophilus > Geophilus carpophagus. Next base: position 5,622 of record JAQFZN010002222.1, on the reverse strand, counting down.
ATGCGAATCTCATCTGTCGGAAGAACAATATCGAGCTTGTTTGCGATCGAGGGCTTTTAATGAGGCTTCGCATGCGCAGTTGGGGTTGTTGGCATTTCAGGATGAAATGAATCTTCATAAGAGTTATCAAAGGAATAAACATTTAACTAAAGTACCTGATAGTAAAAATGGACTTTAATCAAATTGCAGTTTGTAATTGTGATGCTTAGATAGTTCTCTAATTTGTTATTAAATAAAGAAAATAAAAAATAATACAGAGTTTGCGGCAGGCACTTTTTCCTTATAGTTATGACTATTTTTCAGTTATAAATAGTGTAACGTGAAACTATAAAAGTGTAGTTTGCGGCTGCTTATTTTACCTTATAATTATGAAATAAGGTTACACCATAAATGTCACGTGATTAGACATGTAGCATAATAAATTTTATTTTCTTTTTCCTATTGATATATTCACATTTCTTAATTGTGTTTATCTGGAATTATCACAAAGAGGAACAGCATGCAAACTTTGCCCATCTCAATTTCTGAAGTAGCGATATCTTCACAACCAATGTTTAATAATTCATTTATTGTTTTATGATTTTCGGCTGCTGTAAATCTAAATCTAATTTTATAAACCATTTAGACATAAACAAGGAGATAATAGAACTAGAACAAATAGAAAAATTAGAAAAACAATATGATAAAATAACCATAAGAAGAAGAAGAGTATATTGAAGCAATCAATTTATATAAAAATTAATATATTTAAACTAATTAAAACTCAATAACCAAAAATTTCAGGTTTAAATTAATAGTAAAAATTTTGTTTTATTAGAAAATGTAAAAAAATTTTCAGATTAATCACATTTTACTTTAAATTTTAAGTTCTGAAGTTGAAAACTAGAATTATTTTTCTCGTTCTTTATAGACCTAAACAATAACATATGTACATACTAATTACTCAGAGAAAGAAATTAAGGATGTGGTTGATAGTAAAGTGAATAGTTTAATACAATATGTGCTGAGCTACTTGCTCATACATAGTGATAAGGTACATAGAAGTAGTTAACAGAAGTAAAGTAGAAATGGAAGTGAACTCATCAAAAATTATTCTCATAACAATAACTCGTATTGGAACATGTACAATGCATTCTCATCATGTTCCAAAGCTCATGCAATAACAATAACATCGTCGTATAATATTACGTCTTAAGCAATTGTTCTATTTAAACAATTATACAATAAAAAGAACACATCGTTTGAACAATATTAATAATAAACATTATAAATAATAGATATTTCACAATATCTCTCAATTACAAGCAAGAAGATGGTTTAAATTGATTAAAAGTATGTTTAATCACAATTTTCAGTTTTAAGTAATGACAATGAATTGAAATTAGATGAATCTAATACTAGACAATGACAATTTTACTGATTGGTTATTGGATTTTGGAGCTTCAAGCTATGTGACTAATGAGATGGAGATATTTAACATGTATAATCCTAAAGAAGTTGAAATTACAACAGCAGCAAAGAAGAGCATACTTCACACTACACATATCTTAATAAAGCAAAAGGATTTAGATAGAGTAATTCATTTGAAGAATGTGTTTCATGCAAAAGATCTTGAATGGAATTTATTATCAGTGCCTAAAATAGTTGATAATGGATATGAAAAAGGAATCACAATGATTGCCACATACAAAGGAAATAAATTCTTAATTGAAACAGACATTGAAAATACAGAACAAACATATCATTGTGTTGAAAATTAAATTAGATGGCATAAACTATTAGGACATAAATTTCAACACATTAGATCAAATGAAAAAAGAGAGATTGGTCTATAATCATAAGACTGATGGCAAAAATCAATTAATGTCAGATGCATGCATTTGTGAAAAAACGATCAAAAATCCACATAAACAAATTTGTACAAGACAATCTAAAAGAATTAGAGAATTATGACGTATTAACTTAATTGGTCCTATAACACCATCATCACTTTGAAATGCTAAATACATTTTTACAGTAGTGGATGATTACATAAAATGAATTTTGTTTATCCAATAATGTATAAAAATGAAGTACCGGTTTTTCCCAGAAGAAGCCCATGGGCTTGTATTTGGTTTTTGTATTTTTAAGGACCTTATTTTGTCGCCAAATGGAAGCCCATGCGCTTCTATTTGGAAATAAAAACTTAAATATAGGCCCTGGTGGGCCTCTAGAGTCATGGAAAATTTGATTGCAATTATGTGATGAAAGTATTTTGCATGTGCTGGTTACATGTATTTATTCACTATTGAGGGTAGATTAATTGATAGAAAAATTGATATAAGTAGATATAATTAGTATGGATATATTTGATATATAACTATCTGGCTATGATACGTTACGATATGATTTATTGTCTCCAAATAAAGACCCATGGGCTTTTATTTGGAAACAAAAATCTAAATACAGGCCCAGGTGAGCGTGTATTTGGGTAGGCCTCTTCTCGGAAAACCCCGATAGCAGTAAAGATGATACAACTCGCAACCAATTTAATTAACCAAAGTGGACAGAATTAGAATGTCACAGGAGGAAATTTGCAGGACCAGATTCCAGGGAAATCACTCCAAAAATACATTTCCCAGTTCCCGGGAATTTTATATTTTTCCCGAGAATTCCCATGCAGTCTTAAAAAATGTCACTATCATAAAATCAATCCTTATTTAACCAACAACAGCTGCATTCAAAAAGGTTTTTTAGGAGTGTTTGTGTTTTAATCTTGTGTTTTATTTAAATAAGTGTTTACCCCTTTACTTTTTGCCTGCAAGTGTTTTGTTTGTGTTTCAGTTTGTATTTAGTGGTTGTTTTATGTGATAATGTAATCATGTGATGGAAAGTTTTTTTTAAAAATGGCTACCAGAACTAACTTTTTAATTATTTTACATGTTTTAAATGAATTTATACTTGTTATAAGGCAGGGGTCGGCAAACTACGGCCTGCGGCCAAATCCAACCCGCCGCCTGTTTTTAATCCAGCCCGTGGGTTAATATTACTTTGTAAATTAGTACAAAATGAGTACAAAATTTGTTTTTCTTTTGTAAATAGCAGCAAAATGTGGCCCTTTGGAAAAAAGTTTGCCAACCCCTATTATAAGGTATACTGTATAACGATGCAAAAATTTATTTTTCATGTGTAAGCTTGCACATTGAGTGTTGCTACTTAAAATTTTTTACTTTCTGATTAGATTTAGTTTAAGTATGCATGTATAATAAAAGATATTACCTGATTTTTGTTCCCATGGGCTTCTATTTGGGGACAAAATAGGTTCCTAAAAAATACAAAAACCAAATACAAACCCATGGGCTTCTTCTTGAAAAAACCCAATAAATTTATTCCTAAAAAATTATAAGATACAAATAATTAATTAGTCCTCATTGAAAAATGTATTCTTGAAAGCAAGTAAATTTTCTGAAAGAAAGTGTTTTAATTAAAAACAATTTTCTCAATTTTTGCAGAGTAATTTTAACAATAAACAAATATATTATGCGTATAAAAATAATTCTGATGATTGCTTTTTAATTATAAGGTAAGTTCATGCATTATCATTTGTTTTTATAATATTTTTTCATAATTTTTTATTTACAGGAATTTTTTAGTATTGTGTTGATGGCTGTTGCAGATGCAAATTATAAATTTGTATATTACAACATTGGAGCTTAGGACAGTGAGGAGAATAGCAACATTTTCCACCAATCAGTTTTTGGTAAACAACATTTCTCACCAGGCAACTGTTAGCGCATCCCATCTAACAAGTCATTCCATAAACATATTCTTCCTGTTGCTTTTGTGGCTGATGATGCATTTCCTATAACTAAAAATATTAGTAAACCAACCAGGCCTAGTAAAGCTGCATTATCTGATGAAGAGTTGATTTACAATTACAGGTTTAATTGTGTATTAAATCAATTTATTTAAATAATGATTGATTTGTTATTTTTCAGGTCAAGTCAAGCTCAGCATGTAGTTACTGCTTTTGGAATTTTAGCTAATAAATGGAGATGTTTGGCTAAAAAATTAGTTGTGAAACCAAGTAGGGCAAAATTAATTGTTGAAGCATGCATTTTACTTTATAATCATCTCAAGAGTTCACAAATTTGTCCAAAATATTGTCGATAAAATTCTGCTGATTATTTTGATGCTATTGAAAATCTGGTCAATAGTTAGGCAATATTTCTTAATTTATAATTTAATAATTATTTATTTTATATTACTATCCAAAGGTTTATGGCAACAAAACAGACAAGCAGAAAATTTTGCTTGATCAACAATAATTTTTAATTGTGATGCAAGTTGCACTGCAGTTTATGCTTTTCCATTAGTCACAGAATGTACAAGCATTTGCTTATTTCCAGGAGTGAGCATCACAGATCAACAGAGACAATTTTTTTCTAAGATGGATAATGCAAATTTGCATAATCTGCCAAGAATAGTGCCTAATACCAGTCAGCTGTTTGTTTAGTTGACAAGCCTTGGTTCAGCAAAGAAATAATCCTGTCTCTAGATGATTGTAATGTGACTTTCATGATAGTTAATCATCAAATTGTGAACTTACTTATAATATATGCATGTAAATTAATTTGCATACTTAAATGTTTGTACAAGAATAATGCATATTTTTGACATAATGAAAATCAGGCTCAAAAATGTCTCAATGACCATTCTGTACCTGCTATGATACAAAGATGCGCCCACATCAGGCGGCACCGTGAGGGGGCGTCATAAGCAGCAAAATCAAAATAATTGCCACCTCAGGTTTTAAAAGCAGCCCCCGCGCGACCACTTCTGAAAGCTTAGGTGGCAATTATCGCAAAAGACAATTGCACGTGTTACTTGTGATTTTAATGTTAGTGGCTGTGCTGTGTTTAAATCAGTAAATCAGATATATACCTGTATCAGTATAATATTTTTGCATTTATACTCATTTAGTTTTTGTGTTTATAAAATAGATCAGGTAAGAGAATTTTACAACAATTGAAAATGATTATGTTATGACAATAGGGACTTGAATTTTTATTACAGTATGTTGGAACAGAAAAGGAAAAAAATTGTCTGGAAGTCAATATAAAAAGAAACGCTTAAAAATAGAGAAACAAAGATGGAAGCTAAGCTATGTTACGAACCAATTTTTAGTAAAAAAAAAAATCCTGTTTAGATGACCCATCCATATCCACATCCACATCAACAGCGACTACTTTGGATATTCATTTAAGCAAATAGACTCAAATCCTTCACGAGTTGTTATACAGGAAATTTTACTATTTAGTAAGCTTGTAATTTTATCATACTCCTGACAGCAAACAGACTCATGTTTCGTTGCCGTAGCAACACATTCTCCACAGGAACACCTATTTTAATGTGAATAAATAGTATAGAAGTAAATTATATTAAAAAAATTAATTTCATACCAGTTGTGTTTCCTATCCTATTAGTTTTAGTACACTCAAAACTTAAAACAAGTTAAATGTTTCCTCTTCAACTGTTGAAATAGGTTTTATGGACATTGTAATGTAGTTAACAACTCTTTTGTTAATTAATTCCTGTGTTACTTCTGTTGTCTTGTTCTTATTGAAAAATGTATTGATGGTA
>JAQFZN010002221.1:0-12117 GCA_034687075.1 Geophilus carpophagus | reverse complement strand
TTTTCCTGCATTGCTACACGAGCTGAGAATGATACCAATTTATATTAATAATTTATTTTACCTACTCCGATAAGCCAACTTAGATGTAATCGTTTATTTTTAACAAACTTAGGAATTTCTTGCTGAAAAAGCATGAAGAAGATCAATAATATTTTTTGAGTATTTGTAAAACATTCAGTTTGGGAACATTTTAAAGTATTAGTTAGTTCCAATGCCTATAGATGGCAGCACAAAATTGGATCTTTGCTTTAAGTATTAGGTGGCAGCACTATATTTACCTTTAAATGGCGATCTATTTAAATCACATTGCGTATAGCATTTGTATTTAACTTAATTATTTTTTCATCTCTTTGTCTTAGGTGACTGCTACTGATGAGGATAAAGGTCAAAATGGTCAAGTTCATTATTCTATCGTCCAGCAACCAAATCAAAAAGGAACAAAATTTATCGTGGATCAAGTCACTGGCGATATTAAGACCAACAAGGTTTGAGCGAAGAAAAAATAAGGAGTTAGACATTTTAATTTTAATTTGTTAATGTTATTCTTTTTAGGTGTTTGACCGTGAGGGTGAAGACGGAAAATTTGTGTCTGTCACGGTGAAAGCTACTGACTTAGGCAACCCTCCACTTGAGGGTGTGTGTTCTTTTAAAGTCGAAATCACCGATATAAATGACAACCCGCCACTATTTGATCGACAAGAGTACAGAGAGCGGGTCAAACAAGACACCAGCATTGGGACGAACATCTTGCGAGTCTCGGCTTCGGATGAAGATGCCGATAACAATGGGGCCATTGTGTACAACCTCAGTTTCCCCTATGATATTAAAGATATGGAATATTTCGACATTAACCCTGATTCTGGGTGGATTATTCTTAAGAAGCCCTTAGATGTAAGAGCAAATGAACTATCCAAAAAGATTATTTGAACTTGTTTTTCGTTTTGGTTATAAAAAGCCAATTTTAAGGATTATATTATATTATTTGACCATTAAGCAGTTCATTTTTATAATATATATATAGAAGAAAGCAATATTCAGGAAAAAAATTTCAGAAATATTTTTTATAAATAAAATTTTTGGAAATTAATTTATTTTCTAATAATAATTTATTAAATAAATTAAAATGGATGGTTTCAAAGTCCATTTTTGCAGATCATTTAAAATTATTGCAAATATTAATTGAGTCATTAATTAATTCACCAAAAATGTAAAAAAAATGTTCGGAATGAACGAAAAATGAACAAATTGTTTTTCCTGAAAAATTGCTTATGTTAACTCAATCCAGATGTCCTAAAAAGAAAACCCCTTTCCTTAATTAATTGTATAATAAGTGATGATTATTTTATGAGAGTAGAATATGTTCGTAATATTTTAATATATTTTTTATTGTGAAAATTATTTTATTAATTACCTTGTATTTCATATTTATAGAAAGAAGGGTACGCTTTTCAAGCCATCGCCCAAGACAAAGGGGTTCCTCCTCTATCCAAGGCAGTTGACGTTACCATTGAGGTTGTGGACAGAGCCAATAACCCACCTGTGTGGGATCAAACTACATATGGCCCCGTGTATATCAAAGAAAATACAACAGTTGGCACTAGAATTGTTTCTGTTAAAGCTAGGTGAGTTTGGAATAAGAGACATTAGTAAATGCCTCAAATCAGTTTTTAAAAAATTCTGATATTTTTAAAAACATGATTATAATATAGCAATGCAATATATAGTAAATATTTTTCCACACAACTACAGGATTAGCTAAACTGTGGAAATAAACTTACTCTGTAGATTTATACCTGATTGTGTTAAAATTTCTATCAAAATCGTGATTTAGATTGAAAATAAAATTCATAAACATTTCCTTAATTTACAATGATTATAATTTCACGGTGTTAAGGTGTACTTAATTTGTTTATGTAATATTTTTTTAAAGTTTTTAGTTTTACCAATTAATAATACAACAATTTTACATTGCTTATGAGTATTTCTAATTTAAAATGTTAAGTAATGGGGCTTAAATTGATTTTTAAAGTTTTCTTCTAGGGCTAATGGATCTAACTATTTTGTTTACTAAATAATAAATTAAACTTTTAACTTGAGAGCAAAATTTTACAGTTTCAATATTACATTAGACTATGTTTTATGATTGAGTGCACTTTTAATAAAATAGCAAATATACTTCAAAAGCTAGAAATGTAATTGAATTTGGTTAATTATTGAGAAATGTTTACTTAACTGTTTACTTATTTCTAGATATGAAATGTAATTATTGTGAGTATATTTTTATTGACATCTTTTTTCTTGTTTCAGATCGGGGATTGATGATAATCCTACAGTCTATTACTCTTTCATTCGAGGAAGCACTGCACAAACTAATAAATTTGACACGTTTTATGTTCAACAACGGTCGGAAAATGGCTGGACATGGGCTGATATATTTGTCAATCAGCAACTAGACTACGAGTCTATAAAAGAATACAATTTAACGATAAGAGTAGAGGTAAGCACATCACAATTTTTAATAAAATTTGAAAAGCCAGCTTTCTCATTTGCCATTTTTAAACGATAGAAAAGTAAACTAATAAGTCTTCACTTTTTGATATTTATTTATGCATTCTGTAAAATAATTATTTAAATTTTTTTTTCAGAATAATGGTGCTCAACAATTAGCATCGGAAGCAACCATATATATTATTTTAGAAGATGTGAACGATGAAATTCCGTTATTTACCGAAAGTGAGCAAGGATCAGTACTGGAAGGTGAAAAAGTTGGTTCCCTAGTGACACAGATTAACGCCATCGACAAAGACGGAACGTACCCGTACAATCAGGTAATATATATTCTAAAATAATAAATATTTATTATTACTGAAGAAATGTTTTTCTTAGTGAGTAAGATTTAAAATGTAAGAGCTCATAAACAAAGCAAGATAATAATATTATATTTTATCATTTTTAGATTGCTTTTAAATATTATTTGCCTTTGATTACAGCACATAAAAATAAATGAAGTACAAGCAGTTCCTGGGTTATGACCGACTTCTGTTTGTACGTTCGTCGTTATCTCAGATTTGTATATAACTCGGAACAATTGCATATGGTTTTTACCTAACCTTTTAACAGCAGACATCTAGTGAAAAACCATGTGTGAATTGGGGGCACAATTCCACACTTCTTTCATATTTGTCTGCTTGACTTCTTCCTGAGAATATGCAACGTTTTTCATGCCATCATTAATGTAGAAATCTTTCCACAAGTCCCTTAGAGTCATTGCATCATCTTGGGTAGACGGTCAGGTGTAAATACTAGCCTTAAAGGATATTATGACCCTAAAGGCATGTTCACATACACGCGTTTGCCTGTGCACATACACGCTTTGCGCGCGACCTTCGCACTGGAAGAATTTGGAGTTGACCTCTTGTCAACTCCAACGTGTCTAACGCGCCTTGTCAGTGTTTTTGACCAATCATGAATAGATCAAAAATACATGTGGTATTTACTGCATACAAGAAATTAATCCTGCAGCAAATTCTTTTACCAAAGTATAATTATTATAGAATGGTCTATGTAAAAATTTTTAATTTATTTTAGGCATTTTTAGTCAAAATGTAGAAGGCATTATTGCTATGGTTAAAAACACAGGATGTCAAAACCATACATTTTTTTACTTGCAATACCCACGCCTGTAAGTGAAATGCTTGAATTTTTACATGCAAAACTCTACGCGCGCTACGCTTACGCGTGTATGTGAACATACCTTTAAGCTAAAGTAGCAATGCTGGGTTGCCTGGTTTTTATCAACATTCATGTCATTAGTGTGAAAATTCGGACGGTCGTAACCTGTGGACTGCCTGTAATAGTGAATTTGCATATGGCATTAGTAGATCAAACCGGTATTTTTACATCCAATTCAATAATGTTGTGAAAACTCACTAAAGTAGAAGAAGCTCTTGAACACTAGCAGCCTCAAATGTATAAAATAAAACAAAGCAAAAGCTGGCTTTAAATTGAGGAAGAATGGTACTCTACATTATAAATTTGTAAATATTTATAAATATGTAAAACATAAATAACAGTTTTTAATTTAACAGTGCGATTCTGCGGAATTCAACTCGATACATCTCGTTGACTATAAAATACGAACAGAAGTTATTGGTTGGTGCGCATTTGCAAGTCAATACGTTACAGATCTGTGATATAAATTGAATTTCTTATTAAATTAAGTGAAGTTGAAAATTTTACATTATAAAAAATAAAATTGACAATAAAAATTTTATTTATTTTTTACAATATTTTTTCCTTATCATTCAAAACATTTTATTATCTTTCTAAAAAATAAATGATATATTGATGTGCTTCATTTGTTGCATGAAGGTAAAGCTATGAGTAGTGATGGAAAGGCATTAAGATAGGAAACCAAGTAGATAGATCGATGGAATGGTGTCAATTTGTAAAGATTTTGGCACAAATAGAAAATGGTGGTTTTAAATCATTCTACAGAGAATATCAAACCCGTCCAATAAAACGTGCGACTATTGATCACTGATAAGGGATTTAAATCTCCCAACAACTTATCACATCACTCGTTTTCCTTTTTTTAGGTCGTTATAAAGTTATCCGTGAATGTTCGGTCGCAAATATTTTTTAGTGATTTATTTTTTCTTTTTACATCAATTGCATAACATTTGTGATTGCATGCACTTTGCACGTTACTCAAATGTTTTTTCCTAACGTTGTTTTATCTTTTTTATCACAGTCACATCTACGTAGCTTTAGGTTAAAAAAATTGTTGTGAAGAAGTGAAGGAAAGGTTGAAAATGGCCCAGTCATCTTTAATCAAAGTTTGAATTTTGCTGACGTTGTGCTCGCAATATGTAAAATGGAAAAGCGACTTAGATGCTTCTCCTGAGAATATTAAAGCATAAAATGTAAACCGCAGTTAGTGTTAAACGGGTCGTTTATTGTCATCAATCACTTTCATTAACGGTCTCTGGTGGGAGGAAATTAGTTATTGTAAAGTGAGTAGAGTTTGTCCATAAAAATAAACATGGAAGTCAATTAAAGAGAGAATTAGTTGACATTTGTTACTGTCTACTCTATATTCTAGCAAATGCGATATTGGTTGCGGGCATCGATCGTTTACAACTGCTGTCATTCTTGTAAGGATGTTGCACATCAATGCTTCTAAACCAGAAATGAGATGGGGCTTATTATATTAACTTGTCGCATCACAAAATTGCAAGTTAAGGTCAACTCATGCAAGGAAAAAGGATAAACTTTCTGCTAGTTTTTATTATTATTATTATTTTGTATGAAAAATAGAAAAAAAATAGTTTGGCTTGAATCCAAGTGAATTATGGATAATTAACTTGATAAGAGAAAGCTGAATTTTATTTTCTTAGCGAGATAAAGCTTTAATGATAACATTTATGTTTATTTTTTGTTCCGAAATGAATGTGGCTTGATTGACTTACTTAGTCGATATCCCTTGGGTTATTCTTTTCGTTCGTTTTAAGAAGGATTGAAAAGTTAGAAAGCTGCTTTTAGCTTTGAAACTGAATAAGGATTTTTATAAGGATGACAAATTGAGTAATGTATTTTACCCATTCTTCTGAATTGCTTTCGAGGTCTGTTTTCAAAAAGTATTGATTATCGATTGTAAAAATGTTAGGCTTTGAAAATTCGTTCATAATCCACTTTCTCGATTCGATTTTTTTTTTATCAAATTGTCGTTTTTCTAATGACGCTTGGTTGCATGCTTACCGTCAATTTGCCTTTATTCCGTTTCTTTGACTTATTTTTCTTCTTATTGTGTTCACACCGACAATTCCTTTTCATTCTTTGATGTCAATTTATGGAAATGAGGGAGGCAGAATTATTAAGGAATGAACGGATAAGCTAAGGAATAAATGAGAGTCGATCTATGAAGAATTGCTCTCTCAGTTGTTTGACTAATGGAAGCATTCTCAAGCATATCCAACCTTTAGAATGAAACGGATAAAAAAATTTACTCTTCTTATAGCTCCCTTTCCACTTCTCTCATAAAAATTCTCTACATTTAGAACAAAGGAAGAAAAAATCGAATGGAATAACGACTCTTTTGACCGAGTCAACAATTTGTAAAGAGAGGACCTTAGACTAGCACAAATTAAGTTGTCCTTTTAACCTCTATGGTAATCTAATCTTCTATCCACAACTAGCTTAGGGGGATATATAGTTAGTTATTGCTGCCTTTCATTGATGAGAGTGAAATTGATTTGGAATTTAAGCATTGGATTTGCTGGTTTATTATTGGTTATTCTTTTTCTTATAGATGGAATGTCTTTAAAGTTTTCATGGTGGTTATACTTAAAGAACATTAAACTCAGATTTAAATATTATGCATTACTATTTATATAAATAATAAAAATGTAGTAATAATTCTGGCTGTTTAAATTAGGGATGACTTTTAAAGATTTTTTTTGAAGTGGCAGAAAATAAATCTTGGAATGCATCTATTGATTTTTTTTCTTAATTAAAAAATGTAATTTTACATAATTGATTTTTTTAAATTAAAATTGAATAACATTTCAATTATAATGTTTATAAAATGCAAATTTTTTTTACAAAATTTGTTTTTTAACATATCAAATTTGCAGTTAGACCAACATCAATATTGAAAAAAGCTATAAAATATACTTGGATTTGATTTTTTTTACTGTTTATGTACTCAAATTGAGAAGTTTGTATTTGTATTATTCTTTCTTTCATTAAGAATTTATTTGTTTACAAATTTTTTTGTTATTTGACCTTTAATAAGGATTTACTTGTTTACAAATTTCCCTTAAAGTTAAACTATACTTGCAAATGAAATTTCATGAACAATTTCAAATGCTTCTCTGCTTTTTAATTGTACAATTGCGTGCAGATAAAGGCAAGTGAGTAGGGCATACTTCAGCCATTTTGTGGGCTAAGGTATTTGTTTGAAATGGATTTCAATGAATGTTTTTAGAACTTGGAAATTGTAGTTATAGTGGGTTAAAGTATTTGTTTCTCTGCAGGTGTTTTATTCGATTGTGGACACGCCTAACAACGAGGGTTCCAAATTCTTCGACATTGATCGCTCGTCGGGGGAAGTGTTCACAAAGGCCGTGTTTGACCGTGAGGAGAAGCAGGCTTATGCCATCCAAGTAAAAGCTGAAGATGGCGCTCCCTCGGCCAGACCAAATACAAGGAGAGGAGAACCCAACTCAGGTAGGATCTTTTGCTTCATCATCTTTGATATAAATTGTAAATAACTTGAAGGTTAGAGCTAAAGGTTAAGAACAAGCACATGATAGTGCAAGTTTGCAGCTGCCAAAAGATGCAATTTGCAATTATTTCATTTTCTGCTTCGAATGTTTAAGGAGTGGGGTTGTTACTATAAAGAGATTATAATATAAAGGGGTTTTGTGTTTGCTTTAAATAATAAATAAATGTAAAAGATACTTAAGTTTAAGTAAATAATATATTTCTAAGTTTGTATGTTATTAAATGTATGCTTTAGAATGAAAAGCTTCTTAAAGTGCTTGTTGAATCAAGTAGATATAACATCAGGAACGTGAAAAAATAAAATAAATATTAACAATTCTGTTATATCAAGAATTGTACGCAAAGCCCTTGTTTACACTATTGTTTACACTCAACCTTTCTTCTTGACACTCACCCTAGTGTAATTAAAAATAATATAAAAAATTGAATAAATTTATATACTATGTGGCATGAATGCAGTACTTTACTCTGCTGTAGTTGTAAAATCGTTACTTAGATATATCATAAAAATCAATCTCAAAAGTAATGTTTATTTTAGCATAAAAATCCAATCACAGGATGCAATCTATTTGAAACAAACAAAGTATTATACTCCATATACCGCCGCATACGTTCCACTACAGTCCTAGTACTTTTATACTAGTTCCCTTTTACTCGCAATAATAGATTAAGATCCTCTGGGACCTCTAGATAGTAGAAGAATAAAATCTATTTTCGTAACAATAATACTGGCGACATACTGAGTCAGGCTATCTACTGTATATCCTTTGGGCTTTTAAAGGTACACGCCAACTGTGCCTATAATTGGATAATTTGTCATTCCCAGTTGGGAAGTGGCGGAAATCAAGTTATGGTTTAACTGTCATTGCGCTTATTGGTATATGTCACCAATAGAATCTGTGTTTATTATAAATAACTTTAAATGGGTAATATAAAATGCTTAAGTCCAACACTATAATTGATTTCCTTTCGTTATATATAAAGAATATAAAGTAGTCAATTTATCAACGGATAATTTGAGTTACCTAGTAAGAATTGCAATAATAGTATATTTACTTAATCAGATAAGCATAATAAAAAAAAGAGAGGATAAGGTTTAAAGTATAATGTGAAATAGTTTGCCAAACTTGTTAATAACTGTGCTCTTATATTAAGCGAAAGAGAAAATTGTAAGGCGAGAACACGTATGAAATTAAGTGTGCGAATTCTTGAATCAACAACACGAGGTCATTGGCGGTAATTGGGTGCAATTTCACTCGTGGCAGTAATTTTTCTTCTTTGTTTGCATTCATATTATGTTGTTGCTGTAGGTCTTTGGACTTAGTTGATGGAGATGTACACTTATGTTTCTAGTGCATAAGTAGTGCTGACAGCTGCAGAAGGCAGAGATGGCCCGGCATGAGGATGTGTAAACTAGGCACGATGGAGGCCTATAAACACCTGCAACCAACTCTTGTGGTTATATTTGAAAAGGACAATTTATGGATGAATGTGGAAATCGTTAAGGAAAATGTAGATGCACTTTATACACAGCTTTTTGGTAGTAAATTTTGAAAAGGATCATGATATTTTCTGTATAAAATTTCACATTTTAGCAATGATTTTTAATTTATTTTACTCATTCTAACAGTTATTGACTATTTATTAATAGAATAATTTAAAAACTTGCTTCAAGTTTAAAATTTTGATGAATTTAGATGATGGATTTTTTTTCGAGCGAATTGGAAAATATTTTAATCCCCATAAAATGAAATTTAAAATTAAATTTGAAAAGCATTAAATTTCTTAATAAATAGAAATCTATTATTTTCTAAAACTTATTTTCAACTGATTGCAACTGGAGGTAATTAAATTCAAAGTGGAATTTATTAATTATATTTTTATAATTTGTTTAAAGGATAGAGTTTAAGAGAAGCTTCTCTTTAATTAATTTCTTGATTGACAAGCAAAGACAATCCAGTTTCCTCTACACTGCGTTTGAAGTGAAATGAGTTAGTAAAGTTTAATCAAGAACTGTCGTCTTTTGGGTGAATGGGTTTAGGATTATTCTCCAGTCTTATTTCTTCCTTTTTTTCGACTACAACTTCATGACATGTGACAACTTTGTAAAATCTTTATTTTTTTAACATTTTTTTATTGTTTACTTTAAAATATTTAATGTTTAATTCTTTTTTCTAAAACCCATTATTCTTAATTATACCAAGCTTAAGTTCCTCTGATTTCTTATTGTGTGGCTGATCTCTGTTTTGAATCAAAATTGCATAGGGATCATTTCTATCTCTAGGGGGGCATTTAGCGTTTTAATTAAATTGCAGAGTAAGAAAGTTTAGGATTGGTGTTATTTTCAGTGGGGGTTTATTATCCATGAAACGGTGGTCAGAAATGAGAGATGAGATTGTGCGTGAAGTTGGTAAAAATTTCAAGTAAAGCTTGCTAGTAAATTGAGTTGACTCGAGTTTTTATTATTTTTTTCTCAGTATCAGCAATCTTGAGAGATCAAGTCCTTTGAGATGCATAAGAGAAAACGTAGTGAAATTGTTTTCTTGTTATCTCGGTTTGAGGAACTCGTTGATTTGTTATGCGACTTGACTTTGAAAATGTCTGATGAAATGAATGGGTCCCAGGGTAAAAAAGTGCTTTTTGTTTATTGGCTGTTTGCAAGTTTTATCACTTGTTTAGCTTTTACATTTCACGTTCGATCGTTTTAAGTCTGCATCACTGCTGATGGAAGTGATTTCAATATTCTCTGTGTTAATAATGAGAGTGAAGTTACTCGTCAAATTAAATTTCAAAGCCATTCACGTTATTAAATAACAAAACCATTTTAGACTTGAATCTGTAATTGAATTCCGGGTCATTGGTACAGAATGATAGTAAAGTTGGATATGAATTCGTCGTAATGAAATTTTATTATTTTTATTTTTTTTTAAGGGAAGAATTCTTAAGAAAACATGACATGAACTTTAAAGAAAAGATTTTTGTCTCGTTTTGCAATCAGTTTTTTTCAGGGGGAAGGAGGAACTAAATAAATTACTAATTAGAAACGTCAAGTTGATTACTCATCACTTAAGCCTGCGTTTCACTAGAAAGTGCCATTTTTCAGGCTTTTCTCATTTGTACGATCTGTTAATGAGCAAGACATTTTTAATTTTTTTTTAACTTAAAAAACTTTATATTTTTTTAAAATTTTTGTTTTATTTGTGTAGAAGAGGAGCAACATATCTAACATCATCTCGCATAGGCAATTAAGACGTGATTTGTTTTCGAGGTTGGTTTCGTTGAGATTAAGTTTTAGAGCTAGATTGCACATTCGTTTTCTAGCATAACTAGTGAGACTTTCTTCCAATCTTGACAATGACAGCATTTGATAATTGCTGATCGTAAAGTTTGGTGTTTTCTACTTCATTTTTCTACTTGCTTTCCAACTGAATTCATTCTTTATTCTACAACTTTCTAAGGATTAAAGAAGACAAAGAACACAGAAACTAACAGAAAAAACATGTTTACTTCTTTGATTATTTATTATATATTTCAATGCTTTTCAATCTCTTTGTATTTGTGCCTTCTTTGCTGCATTAATTTTGACTGCGATTCTCTTATAATCCTAAAGGACTTTTATTGATCATTTGACCACTATTGTAAGCAAAAATAAAGATAGAAATAATGCTAGGTGCATTTAATCCTTGAAGGGAAAGTCACTTTTTTTGGAAAGTGACTTTCCAGGAGGCGGAAATGATGCTTTTGACGTCGTGACTAAGAAAGTCAGCTTAGAAAAGTGACTTTCATTAAAGGCTTTTGGGACATAATTTCCCGTCTTAAGAAAGTAACTTTTCGGTCACGCACATGCGCAAAACGAACTTCTGCAATTGTTGAAAATGGCTGAACTGGCTGCTAAAAACATGAGGAAACCAATGCAAATTTGGACAAAAGAAGAAGAAGAGATAATTGCTCTTTATCTTATGGAAAACAGATATTTGGGTAAAGATTCGGTAAGTTCACATATGAAAAAGAAATACGAAGATACTGTATGGTGGATTAATCAAGCTCTGCCTGTTATGAAACAAGTGTGTTCAATCAGAAAGTTACTTATTACAAATTAATGATATGGAAGTCATTTCTCCTTTCAAGGATTGAATGCACCTAATGTTCAACATTCAAGTTAACACAATATAAACAGAAACTTGATTTGTTTGTAAGTTAGCACCAAAAGTTGGTTTTCGGTTTGCGACCATGGTTTGATTATCATAAATGAATACAAGAAATGTGTTTGTGCTGCATGTTATCATGTTTAAAATAAATTTCCAATTTAAATTTCATCACCTTAGGCATTTTCTACATTTATTCTAAATTTAAATTATTAACTGTTTACAATCAAAGTCACTCGAATCTGACTTTAAAATGAGTCAGTTCTGTGCGATTTTAACCTGCAGCACGAAATCAAATTTGAAACAGGAGAAAATGGCGACTGTGGCAAGCTACATTTCAGTTAAACAATCATTTGCGCATGCTCAAAAAAACTTAGCTTACCAAGTTCTATGTAATTCACAAGATGTTACCAAATTTGCCACAAAGTTTATATGTTTGTAACTTGTTCCCAAATTTTTGCCAACTCTTTAATATTCATAGTAACTATACACTAGTTGGGAATAAAATTGTAATTAGACACAAGCAGCGTTTGACGATTATGAAACATCAAATATTGATACACACCCTTCAATTTCCATGTTTCTTCGTACCCAGGTTGAATAATTGATTTAATAATTCTTCACATTAATCAAACTTAAATCATAAATAAAATTTCAAAAATTAGAAACTTCATCTTACTTCACT
>JAQFZN010002220.1:0-12118 GCA_034687075.1 Geophilus carpophagus | reverse complement strand
ATCAACTTGACAGTCCCAGCTGATGTAAGTTTTTAAATTGATTTATACTGAAAATAAAATTGAAGGTAAATTGAACATTGTAAAATATTTAAATATTTTTTTAAAGGAACTGCTGTTATGTCAAGAGTTTTATTGGAAATTGAAAGTAAATGAAGTATGAAAACTAGTGCAATATGCAGTCAACTGTTACCAGTACAGGAAGTAATGTTTCATTGAGTTGTGTAAATAGAAGAAACAGTCAAGGTCACATTGACTCGATGCAATTTATCACATATCTTATATAAACGAGTTGATGGAAACTTTTTCTATAATCGAAACATAAATAGATGTGAAAGGTTAACATTTAATTGGTATTGTTGAAATGCAATACAAAAACACTAATGGATTTAAAAGTGGTATCTATTTCAATGTCAACGCCCCCACTTGAGTAAAATTTTAAGTAATTCTTTAGTTGCTAGATTACAGGATTTGTGTACATGCGAATTTATAAAAGGTTTCGCTAAAACCCGATTATATAAACTCCCTCGCATGTCTTTAATGTCAACCGAAATAGAATTTTTGATACGATTATCAATGACAGTTGAACATTATAGCTGCGTAACTGAATTTAGTATTTGGTAATCTTTTAGTTGGTTTGAGAAATTAGATAATAAATAAAATATTTTAGCAGCACCAATTTCTCGTTTTATTGTTTACAGTTAATATTTTTACAGTTTTTGAATTAATACTAAAATTGAAATAAAATTTTCCAGTTAACCTGAAATGATCCGAAAAAGTATAAATAAAAAAATATCAAATTAATAAGTTTCAGGAAAATTGATCAATTTTTTTGAAATTGTAATTTCTGTTTAATTCAGGTTTATTTTTCCCTGGAAACTTTACGTGGATTAAGCAACACGAGAAGTGTTTTTGGTGCTTTTCAAATGATCATTAAAATTATTAATTTTAATTTTTAAAATAGAATTATTAAAATCAATACCTAATTTATTTACATCACGACAGGTTTAGAAAATTGCAAGTGCCCAGTGCATGCCGTAAAGTGGAGTTCTATCTGCTTCGTGATCAAACTTAAAATCCAACTGCAGACATTTTTTCATTGCTTTTATTGAAGGGCACTACCCTGTCTTGGTATTGAAAATAGAAAATATAATAATAAAAAAAAATCAATTTTTGACATTGCTTTTTATGAACTTGAAGTTCAAGGTTTGGAATTAAAATGGATTTTTTTTACTTTTTATTTCTTCTTTATAAAATATTTTTTCGTTTAATTTTCAAACTTAATTTGATTGCGAGGAAGAATTTTGCTATCTTACCTACTCTAAATTATTGATTATTATATTTATAAATGAATTTGATGCATGCTTGGTAATTAAAAGCAGCGATGCTTATGATACGAGATTTTAAAGCAGTATAAGTGCTTGTGTCTTGAATCGTAAGATATTTCTACATAATTCTCAAATATCAATTTTTTCCTGCTAGAAATATAAATACAGGTTGATTTTGAGCAAAAATTAAATGCCACTATTACTCATTATTTATTAAGGAATAACTACTTTAGATCTAACAGAATTTTAAAGTAGAATTCATATTTGTACATTTGCGTACACAACTGTTCATTTATTAACGGCAAAAATCAGTAAACGAAAATCTTTACTTTTAAATTTAATTTTTTTACTAATTTGACAGATTACGAGTACGGTATTAAATTTTATTTATTTATATGATGTCAAATTTAAAATTCTATACTAGATTAATCTACATCAAACGTTGCATTACGCTTCGCATCAACGTCAGTTAAAATATAGCGAAATTCAAAATTATTCAATACCGCCATCTAGTGGCAGAACCGCGCAATAAATAAAATAAAATTGGAGTGGTCGCTGGAATTTTATTAAATGTATCTTTTATTTTTATTGAAGAAAGAGAAACAATCTATCTAATAATTATATTTTATTGTGTATGATAAATGCAAAGATTTTAAAATCCTATAAGAAAATAAAAATAAATAAAACAAAACGAAAATTTCTCATTTTTCCCAATTTTTTATTTGATTCCCATGCAGATGGAATACAAGACTGACTAGGAGCTACTACGGCAGACATGTTAATTTTTTTGTTTGTTTATTCTTAATTATTGTTTTATTTTCAGAGCCTCACAAACATAAAAAGCAGAGAGATTTGAGAGAGGATTACATTTATCACATGTGATTATAAACTACATTAAACATTGAGAAACATATTGAAAAAAAATTTCGTGTTTGTTCAAATTTTCAGCTCATCTCAACCCTTTTAAATCCAGTTTTTGAGCTCATTTTAAAGCAAAATAAAAAAGCCTACAACTAGTTAATAAAAAAACATAGATACAATCAGCAACATCACTTTCCGAGTTAGCTGCACCTTTTTTCTTTTAGTTTTACTTCGAAAATTGCACTCAATAATAGGAAATGTCACCCTGCATTCATTTAGCCATTTTGATCATTTTTTTACCTTTACACAAACCACAAATATCAATTAATTTAATAACTAATCAATCAAAAACAACAAAATAATTTAAATTTCCAGCAGGAAATATTATTATAATCATAATTAGCAGTAAATTTAAAATTTAAACCAACAAAATGATAAGAAAAACAAACAAAATGGCACCCATGACACTTCCCAATTGCATGGCATTCATTACTGTAAAAAAATCACTGCAAACGTTTGAAAGACAAACAACTTGGTTGCAGCAACTGAAACTTTGGGTTTCTAAAAATGTATAATAAAAAAAAAATGTTAAATTTTCTAAGTTAATAAGTTATAACAAGTTATATTAAATTTATTAATCTATTTATTTTCTTTTCTTAATTCTTTAGAAAACCCCAAGTTCCAGCCAAGGCATCTGGTATAAAGTTTTAATTATTTTTAATGTTTTGTTAGCACCATTATCACCAAATATATATCTGAGAGAGCAATAAGAAACTTGAAAACTATACAATCAGCATTTAGCAACTCTTAGACACAAACCTTCGTTTCAAATTGTAAAAATTGAAAATCAAACTCAAAATTAATACAATCAAATAGAAATGAATAAATTGAAAATTTTCTTTTTAAAATTAACAACATTCTTTCTCTTTTATTAATTAATTAATGAATTAATTTGTTTGTAATTAGGGGATATTAGAAGGACCAAAAGATTGTCTTTAGCCTAGAGAAAACTTCAATCTATTCCTGACTGTCTCTTCAACATTATATAAAGATCTCCAAAAACAATCTAGAATCTACAGTACCAGTTGAATTAAGAAAAAGGGGAGAAAAAATTGTGCTTAAACCCTGGCAGTCAAAATGGAAGAAACTGCAGGAAGAGAAGAAGAGAGCTCTTGGACATGTGGGTAATTACTCCTGCAAACAATTGATTATTTTTGTTCTGTTGTTAAGTGATTGAAGTGATTATTTAGTATATTATATTGATTTTCTAATTTAACAGTTATTGGATATTGAAGTATTTCCTTGAGATATTATCAACTGGTAAAAGTGGCCTGGAATTTTTCAATTTCTTGTATAGTCCAAAGCTGAAGAACATTGAATTCAATAACAATAAGTTATTAAAAATTCCAAAAAATGGGTTTAAGCAAAGAAGAAGGGAAAATTGAAGCTAAATTAGGTATTCTACAAGAGAAATGTTTAGTAAAAACAACTTTTTGTCAACAATTTTTTCAATTTTTAAATACTATCCTCTGAGATCTGTAGTATGGCAATTGTCCAAACTTTTCCTTACTATTCAATTTGAGCAAACAAAGAAAAGGAAATTAAGAGATTTTTGCATTACATTAATATAAAGAAAAAATATTAAAAAATGTCTAAATACAAAGCAATTATATATTTTTCAAGAAATAGTAAATATCAAAGTTAAGTAATTCATTGTAACAATTCAAAATAATATTAGAATATTTTGTAGGAGGCCAGAATACAGAAAAGATAAAATTAGGGCTAGTTTTATGCTTTCATCATGTATATTCAAGCTAAAGCTGATTAAATGTTCTCAACTATTTACTATATTTGGTAATTAATTCATTAATTTTCTTTTTAATATGTCAGTACCCATAAATTTGATTAACTCTTTCAAGCATAGAACCAGCCCATGATGGAATTTATGTTAAGTACATATTGTTAATATAATTAGTTACCTAATTAGCATATTTTCCCACTTTCAGATTTGGAATGCTATTATAAGAAAAATTAAAACTTGAAAAATGTATTTTTTTTTATTTTTTTTTTATCTTTTGTTTTGTTTTAAGCCCTAAATCTTCAATATTCACCCAAATACCACTAGAGTCACTACTAGACAAAAAGAAACACCCTAGTAAGGGTCAACAACATTTTTAACAAAGCCTTACTTCTGCCATTATTTCTCATATAATGTCAACTTTTTCAAGAAAAAAAAACCCCCTCCTAACTTTGCAAAAATGCTTAAAACTCCAGTCTGTAAGCAGAACAACTAGTCTCATGATCTTGCAGGTTGATGGTGCAACGACTGGCAGAAGGTGCCAAATCAATCTTGTTTTTAGTTAAGATGTCTTCATTCATCGCCACCCAATAACCCAAAGTGTCGGTGTCGTATGTGGGAATAATGGTCACTTCTAAATTTTTATCTTCCCAACTCTGCTTGGCCTCCAGAAGGGAATTGAGCACTTCCTTGCTCGGGTTGATACCACTTAAAACATAGTATCTTGCACGTACCCTTTTGAAAAACTCCACATTACTGTAATGTGGGTTGCCATGATGTGGAATGTAAGCTAGATCCACATAGTAGTGACTTGTAGGACCCTTAATGGAGGTCAGTTTACTGCCAGGTAGTGACCTTCGCGAATCTTCGCTCGGCTTTGGAGACTCTGTTCTTCGAGGCCTCATATCCTTGTTGTTTCTAATAATTCTTCTAGGACTTGCTGGTGTGCTTCCGGTTTTGGAAGAAGGTGGGCTTTGATTTTTCGAATCTCTACTCACTGGTGGTGGGGAAGGAAGTCCCATTGGCTCGCCCCATTCTTCCAATGGTGTCTTCTTGCTTTCATCTTTTGCTACTCCACTTTCACTGCTTGGTGTTGATAATTGAGTACTGCTTGCCGAAGAGTGAGCGGGTTCGTGTCTTTTCAAGTCAGGCAAGTAGCGTTCTTCTAATGTAGGCCGTTGAGGAAATCCAAAAGGTGTTTTGCGCACCTCAGGTGAGTCCATCTCGAATCCCTGAGGAGAAGACCCTCCACTGCTCTGCTCTTCATATTGATGCATCTTTGATTCTGAAGGCCAATCTCGAGTTTCGATGCCATCGTCTGGTTGTGCTTTCTGTGGGTCTTCTTCATCTTCATCATCTGCATCTTCTTCAGTCACCCACTCAGACCTGGGATGAGCTTCATCTTCTTCTTCCTCTTCCCATTCAACTGCTTGTCCACCTCCATGAGGTACTAGGGGAGGTTTGGCTCCATTTCTGCTGCCGTTTTCTATTCGTGGACTAATTGTTCGAATATCTTCAACACCCTCTTCTGACTTGAAGTGTTGGGTAGTTACGCCCTTCACATCTCCTTGAACAGTATCTTTGCCAGAATCATCTGATTGTTCTGAATAAGATTCTTCTTCGCTGGACCTCTCGACATCTTTTTCATAGGCATATTCGTATGTGGCACTACTCTCAATAAATACTTTACTAGCTGGAATTGACCCTGTTGTTGATTTTTCCATCACAACTGAAGAGGATAATGATTTTTTGTAATTTTCTTGGTTATTATCACTAAGTCTTGCAGCAGAGCCTTCATTAGGGCTCTCTTCTGCAAGAACACTTTTCATCATTGGTGATGTTTCAACAAAAGTTGGACCAGTGGACGAAGTTATTGTAGTTGTTTCAGCAGTTGAATGCAATGATGTGGCTGTTTTCACCTCAGTGTAATCATCATCTTCTTCTTGAATCTGTTCTTGTGTTTGACCAGAAGAGATCAGATGTTGAGAACTTTGATGGCCATTTGTCATCAAAGATGTATTAACAGGTGACAGATGGACTGCAGCTTGTTGCTCTTCAGTTGGTAACACATCAGGAGCAACAATGTGTTTGGTATCTTTGCACACATCCAATTCAGATATACTTTTGGTTTCAACATCTTCCAGTAAATCAGCTTTGGCTGGAATGGTTTCTGCTTGTGGACTTGGCTCTCTTTTAGGGGACAAATCCTTTGGAGTTGAGGTGGCCATTTCAGATACTGGAAGACTGTCATCTTTACTCATTGCAACAACTGTGCTGGTGATATGTGATGTTGATTCTTGTGTTACTTGTGTTTTGATTACTTCTTTAACTTCACTTTCATCTTCAGAAGAAGATGATGATAAAGCTTTCATTTTTGCTGATGCATCACTTGATCTGCTATCAGATCTATCTGACTTATCCGATTTGAGATCAACTTCTAATCTTTTCATCTCTTTAGTACCCAATAAATCTAGTCTTTGGGTTGTGCCATCAACTGTAGCATATACATTCTCTTTAATAACTTCAGTTTCTCCTTTGACTTCAGGCCTATAATCATCAGCAAATGGCTTCTTGGAGTCACCAACATCAAAGGTGGTTGTTTGATCTTGCTCTAATTGTGACATGCTTGTCACTTTTGGAATGTCTGACCTTCCATCAAATTCCAAATGCTTATCATAAACTTTTTCATCAATTTCATCTTTCTCTAAAATTTCAGGCTCTTCATCTGGTGCTGAGCAGAAAATTGATTCCTCACCATAAAATGACTGAGTCATTGGATCAACTGGAGCTGATAGCTTTCTTTTTATGAAAGAATCTTCTGCCTCTTCTACCTCATCATCTTCTGGAAGTCCAAACATTACTGGAGGTAAGACCACATCACTTGCACTAACTTGATCAACTTTCTCTTCACTTGTACCCTGAGTTGTTTCCATATCACTGTCTTTTATAAATTGGCTTATTGCTGATGATAATTCTTGCTTATCATCTTGCTTAAAAGCCAGAGTAGTTTCTTCATGTACTAATTCTTGTGAGCTGTATGAAGAATCATACTTTGCATCATCTTTTAATTCTAATTTTTTTGATGTTGGAGCTTGCACTTGCTCTATTATTTCTTTTTCCTCAACTTTTTCTAATTTGGTAGCTTCTTGTGCAACTTTTTCTTCTATTGCTTCTTTATCTACAATGTCTACACCAACTACTTTCTCAAGTTGACCTGTTGGAGATCTTGGTGATAATGGAGTAGTAGGAGAAGTGCCTTCTGACAAGGTCACTACTTCAGCATGAGTTGCACTTAGAGTAGTAAAGATTGGTGCTTCTTGCTCTGCATGCTTTACTACTACTTCTTCCTTTTCTTCTTCATCAACATTCTCTTCTAAAGCTCCAAGTTTAACATCATATATCTCTTGTTCTTGCTCTTCTTCTATATCTAAATTGTCTTCTTCAATGTCATCATCAGAACTATAAGTATGATCACTAGTTTTAAAAAGTGCAGGTGCCTCTTCATCATCAGTAGGCAAATCTGCAACTTCATCTGGAGTTTTAGGATATTCATGATGTATGAAAATTTTTTGTTGAGGCATTGTGGTTTCCATTAATACTTGTTCTTCTCTTTTATACTCACTAAAAGTCTCTTGAGGCACTGGAGCTTGATCAGTAACCTCAAAGGTAGGTTTCTCACTTTTCTTTTCTTCAATAACTTTGATTTCTTCTTTAATTACTTCTTTAGTCACACCTTCAAGCATTGTTAAACTTTTTGATGGGACCTCAGTAGCAGGCAGTGTGTCTGTAGTTGAATATGTTTCTAATGGTTTCTTCTCCTCATCTTTTAAGTCCACTTTAATATCCTGAATATCAATTTCTTTTTCTTCAACTAATTCATCGATTTCTTTCTCTGTGGTTTTTGAAATGTCTTCTGTCATTTCCTTTTCTTTTGGTAGTATTTTGTCATCCTGTTTGATTGCCTCCAGAGGTGCTTCTTCAATAATTTTTTCTATTACTACTTGTGTTTTGCAGGGTTGATGTTGGTCATCTGATAAGACTGTTTCTTTTGGCACTTCTGTTTCTGGTATACTCTCTGCAACTGGTACAAATTTTTCTTTATCAGTTTCTTTTTCTTCATCTTTATCTTTAGTTAACAATATATCCACTTCAACTTTTTCTTGTTTAACAGATTCTTGTATACTTCCAATTACTTCTAATTCTAATTTTTCTACTGTGTCTAACTTTTCTACTTTGAATGTTTCATCTGGTTCTATTTTTTCCTGTACATTTTCCACTGTTTCTTCCACATCTTCTATCACATCATGCTTATCTATTAGTTTTGCAGCTTGCAAAATCTCAGTTCCCTTACTTTCTACCACTTCTTTTACTTCTTGTAACTTACTTTCTATTGTTTCTTTCACTTCTAAAACATCTTCTTTATCTGGTATTATTTCTTTTACCTTTGTCTTTACTGCATCTTTCATTTCCAAAACATCTTTTTCTTCTGGTAAAATTTCTTTTAATTTGCTTTCCATTGCTTCTTTCATTTCTATCACATCTTTTTCATCTGGTAACATTCCTTTTAATCCAGTTTCTACATTTTCTTTCATTTCTGTCACATCTTTTTCCTCTGGTAACATTTTTTTTAGTTCACTCTCTAATTCATCCTTTGCATCTAATATGTCTTTTTCTTCAGGTAAAAATGATTTTATTTTACTTTCAACATTTTCTTTCATTTCCACTACATCTTTCTCTTCTGGCAACATCTCTTTTATTTTATCTTCTACTGCTTCTTTCACTTCCAATACATCTTTTTCATCAGGTAAAAATGATTTTAATTTACTTTCAACATTTTCTTTCATTTCCACTACATCTTTCTCTTCTGGCAACATTTCTTTTACTTTATCCTCTACTGCTTCTTTCGCTTCCACTAAACCTTTTTCTTCAGGTAAAAATGATTTTAATTTACTTTCTACTGTTTCCTTTAATTCCATTACATCTTTCTCTTCAGGTAAAATTTCTTTTACTTTATTTTCTACTGCTTCTTTTACGTCGACAAAATCTTTTTCTTTTACTTCCATTATATCCTTTTCTTCTGGTACAGTTTCTTCTAATTTACTTTCCACTGCTTCTTTCATTTCATCCACACCTTTTATCTTACTTTCTACTGTTAACTCTGAGACTTCTTTTTCTTCAGGTAAAATTTCTTTAAGGCTAGTTTCTATTTTTTCTTTTGCTTCTAACACATCATCTTTTAATTCCTTTGCAGCTGGTTTAATTTTGTCCACTACATTTTCTACTGAATCTTTAAGTGTTTCAAGAATACTTGGTTTTTCATCTTCCTCCGGTTTATCAACAACAGATTCTACTACTTCTCCAACTTTTGGTTGTTCAACCTCTCCATTTTTATCACCTTCAGTTTCTGGTTCATAAACGCTTCCTCCTAACATCATTTCTCTTGTTTTCATTAAAGCTTCACGAATATCAGCTCCAAAGGCCTCAACTGCTGTACTAATTTTAGGTGGAGCTGCCTCTTGTTCTTCAGCTTCCTCTACCAATTCAGTTTCCTTATCTGAGATCTCTTCAGTCTTTTCTTCAACATTTTCTTTTTCAGTTTTCACTTCCTTTTCTTTTACATCTTCAGTCAATTCCTTTACAGCTTCTTCAAAAGACTCTCTTCTTTTCTGTTCAATTAACTGCTGAAGTGGTTCTGAAACCAAATCAGTCAATTCAAGATCTCTAACATCTTGATTTTCCTTTATTTTTTCATTTCTAAGTGATTCAAAAGGTTCAGCAACTAAATCAGTTAAACTAACTCTTCGTACCAGTTCAGGCTTAACATCTAATTGTCCAGGTTCACTCAGTACTTCCTCTTTAACTATTTCTACAACTTCAGTTTCAGGTTGCTGAGAAATCTCAGTAGTATCAGCTTTTCCTTCTGTTTCCTCCAATTCCTTCTTTTTCTCATCTCTCATTGTTCTAAAAGGTTCTGCTACTAAATCAGTCAAACTAAGCCTTCGAATCACTTCCTGTTCTAACTCCAATTCCACTTGTTCTTTAGTTGGAAACTTTTCCTCAACTGGTTGCATTAAAGGCACTTCAGCTTCAGCTTCTGTCACTTCAATTCTCTCAGTAGGTGGTGTTGTATCTTCAGACTTACTCTCCTCAATTTCCAATGTTTGAATTTCATCCTTTTCTGCTCGAATTTCCTCCTCTAGACTCTGTTTTTCATCAAGAGATCTCTTCTCTTCTTGTTGTTCATCAATATTAACATCCTCTACTTTACTCTCAACCGGAAGTGCTACAGGCAATTTGACAGGTTTAATAACTGCTTTAGCAGATGATGGAGGACTTGGACTTTTCTTTGCTAAAGGTACCTTCTTTGCTGGAGAAGAAGGCAATGGTTTCTTAGTGGTGACTTCTCTCTTAATAGCAGATGTTGCTGCTTTAGTAGCAATATTTTTGGCTTCAATTGCTTTTTTATTACTTGCATCTTTGATCATTTTAGGCTTAACTTCAATTTTATTACTTGTCATGGGTTTAGTTGTAGCCACACCATTAGTTTTACTCACTTCTGGCTTCTTAGTAAGGGGTCTTTTAAGCTCAACTCTTCGAATATCTTTCTTTTCATCCACCTTTTTAATCTCTTTTCTAACTTCCTTCTTCTCCTCCACCTTTTCACTTTTCTTCACATCAATTTTCTCACTCTTCTTCAACTCCTTTTTCTCTTCAAATTTCTCAACTTTTCTCAACTCTTTCTTCTCCTCAACCTTTGGAACAAACTTTTTCTCCTCTTTTTTCATCATCATTGGTTTACTAATGGTAGATTTAACTTCTATTTTCTTCGTCACTGGACTCGCCTCCCTCTTGGCAGTCTTCAGAGGCATTTTCTGCAACCTCTTCTGCACCACAGTTGCCATTGAGTTTTCAGAACAAATAGAATGTTTAAGCACATCCAAATGCTTCAACTTATCCAAGCCAGCAAATATCTTCGACTGTGGGCTACTTCCAGGAAACAGAATTCTAGTAATAGAATCAGCTGGATCAGCTGGCTGCCACACAAGAAGTGCACAAATCGACATCAAATTGGGCAGTGGAATAGTCAGTTCCTTTTCGCTGCCCTTACTCCTACTTTTATACTGACTTTGAGCGTTCCACTGATGAAGAAACTCCTTTACTTCACGACTATCCTTAGTGGGGTTTACAACGTACATATCCAACCTCCCATGTCCGACTTTATGGTACAAATTAACCGGCTCTAAATTCGGATCTCGGTAACATTTCTGCGGCACCACATTCAACTGCTTCAAATTCTCGATCAAATTCTGGTTTTCTTCAACCACATTAATAACCAGCCCATCCTGATCCTTAGCGCCGTCTGGTGACGACTTTTTCCCATCCCCAAGATTACAGAAAACATGTCCGATTTGCGGATACACTTCGCTCATAGCTTTTCTCTGCAGAAGCGAACTCACTCCACTCATGTTCGAATTGTTAAGTCGGGTAACTAAAAGCGCATCTACTCGATCAAGATGGCGGACGAAATCCCAGAAACAAGCGCGACGACTGAAACCGCCATCAACCAACATATTAAAACCATTTACCCCAAACAAGGCCGAATCGCCTTGTCCTCCAGGAAAGACGTAGAGAGTCGGTCGACTGAAGCGAATATTCCCAACCACGTCAGATGGTTCGAGAATATCCCCTAATGGCTGAGGCTTGAGGAACTTTGACAGATGTGCCACGAAGTTGGTGGCACCTGGTTGCATCGAGCATTTATCCGGAGGATTTATAGCTACTTGGGCGAATTTCGTTGATGGTTCTTTGCTCAGATTTCCGCTCGCCCAGTCTCCTTCCGGTGCACAGTGCACGTGGATTGAGATGCTGTTGGCGTATTGTTGGAACAGCCATTGCACATCTCCTTCTTGTAAACTGTCTAGTAAGTCCAGATAAGAGAAGGTGCCGTCTTGAAGCACCCATGATCCGCTTCCACTGAAGGCGTATCCTGCGTGGATGATGTGTTTATGTCGGGTATAACTTGTTAGTAAATTCTTGACGCATTGACGTAAAGTGTTCACTTGCGCATTGATTAAAACTTCTGTCACTAGGTTTTCGGTCACGTGTTGAATTAGGTGTTCGCCTGCAAGGAAAG
>JAQFZN010002219.1:0-12123 GCA_034687075.1 Geophilus carpophagus | reverse complement strand
CAGCTACCCAGGTGCGAATTGGCCAATCAGATCCATCCCTTCCATGATTTCAGACCAATCAAAAGCCTTAAAAATGGACTTCAAACAAACAAACAAACAAACTCTCTTCTTTATATATAAGATATCCATCATTTCTTGTAACTGTGTTAGGTACTAATGCTCAAAGATATCGCTTTGAGCATTTTTCGTCTATTATGCATTATGAATTCGAATTCAGTGTACTGCAAGGTCCATGTATCATATTTTTTATCAAAACTTTATGCAAATCCTTATCAACATTTACATCGGGTATTTCAGCACAAATTACATCATCAATTTCATTTGAAGTGATTTTGTTATGGAGCTATATTAGTATACTGTATGTGCATGTGGCAATCTTCTCTTTTGTCATTCCACAGAGTACATCCAGCAGCGTATGGCCCCAAACACTTCATGTTTTACCATAAAATCCATCAGTGATTTCAGCTTCTGTTTGAAAACACGTGCTGTGATGTCATGCATATCTACCAGCAATTGCCCAGGAAGTAATAGCTGTAGTATTTCATCCCAAGCTGGATTGCATGTGAACGTAATGAATAGGTCTGGTCGCCCATAGTGACGAAAATATGCAATTGCATCTTGTGCATACTCATGCATATGACTTGGACTGCCTGTATATGAAAATGGCAAAATTGTTAGTCTTTCAATGTTAGTTGTATTACCATCATTTACTACAGCATCCTGCAAATGAACGTATTCTTTAGAGCGAAGCTTAGTCTGATTCAAATGGATAAATAGTAGACATTCTGTTTCAATTTTTGCATACATATCTACAATGTATTAATGAAACAATTGACAGCATTTCAAAATGTGATTGCTTTCATTCTCTCTAATCATTAATTGGTATGAATAATAGTTCATTGCACTGCACTTCTTATTTGTTTCTTCGTCATTGACTGGATTTATCATCTTAATGTTGAAGTGATATCCATCGGTACCATCCCAAAAAATGATTGGATATTGCAGGGCATTGTAGCACCGATGAGTTTCTGCAACTTTTGTCAATTGTTCATCTCTTCGATGTAGAACAATATCTCTAGGCTGGAATTGATCTCTGATTATAACAATTGCCACCTCATCTATAGTCAGAGCATTGAATCTTCTTACATGTTCTCCAGGAGGCGTTTTGTCAGCATGAATAACAATCTTGTGTGTATCAGATGGCATCATGTCAATTGCTGTCTTGAACAAATGCACTAAATTATTTTTTTTGTGAAGAAGCTTTTGCAGTTGGTAAATAATAGTCTTTTTTATGCCGGTATAAATTCCACAGCGTGCATTCAACTCATCATTATCATCACCAATGAAATACATTTGTAAGAATTTATGTTTACCATCCAGGAACGGAAGCAGGAATCCAGCTTTATTATAAATTTGAGCTGTTACAAATAAGATGGAACATGGACTCGGGGGTAACGAACCACATTACGAATCAAATCAAAAAAAATTTTTCAGCTATTGTGAATTTGTTAATAAAACTCTCGATGAATACCTTAAAAGAAAGGGCATAAGACATGAATTAACATTGACATATATGCCACAAATAAATGGAATAGCAGAACGTTCCAATTAAGAAATAATGAAAATAGTTAGAACTTTAATGATTGACTCACAATTACCACAGCATATTAAGGGGAGGCTCTCCATTGTGCTACAAGAATAAAAAACTTAACACTTACCAAAGTGCACGGTCAAACACTTAATGTTGGAAGATTACCAAGCGTAAATTTCTTGTGCAGATTTGGCTGTGTGGTCATTATACACACAAAGAATGAAAAAGTTCTTCCAAGTGGGAAACTAGGGATTTTCATAGGATATTCCGAAAACAGAAAGGGCTATAGAATATTAATGCCTGAGACTAAAGAAATAGTTGAACAATACAACACTGAATTTATTGAAAATAAGTTAGGATACATTTATCTTAATAATGGTTTAAACAATAATGATGATAATTGTACTAATAATAAAAATTATAACAATTGCAATGATGATGATGATAGAAACATTGTTAATTCTGACACAGATTCAGATAACGATGACCTTAAAATAGATTCTAAAATTGAAATTTCAGAAGAAGAATATTACCGGGTGCTGATCATCACTTTGGATTTTAATCCCATAACAAATATGAATGGTGAACCTGATGCTAGGAAGGAACCCATGAATAAACGAGTAAATAATTATCCAAATGAGGATAATGAATACAGACCTCAAGATTGAGGTCGTAAACAGAGTGATACTGATGCAATCATACAAGTCCGCAATCACTTAAAAAAACTGAATAATGAGCATGAACTACAAAGTACAGAGGTACGATGTTCACAAAGAATAGAAGATCAAATTTTATTTGCAAATGAATTGCTTTAGCAATGAATAATTAGATTAATGATATGAACAGACTTAAGGTTTGGAAATAAAAGAACTTACCTGAAGGGAGAAAACTCATCAGATCAAAGAGAGTATTTAAGACTATGACTAATTGTAATCCTACCAAGGGAGTAGGAGATACAAACCAAAACAATGATGAAAGCAAGGATAGTGCTGTAGTTGATTCAATAATGTATGAAGGCTCAATGGGCGGGCTGAAAAACTTAACTGTTCACACTCGACCAGACATTGCTAATACTTTGAGTAACCTGGCTAGATATAATTTTAAGCAAAAATTAATTCATTATGGGGTATTAAAGAAAATTGTTAGAGAAGTAACAATAGATTTAAGATAAAGTTACCAAAGATCTGATAACTTTAACTTAGTTAGATACTCTGATATATCACTGAACAGAACAGTTGATAACCAAAGATTTAATGAATAAATGCTTTGACCGAATTAACCAAAGAAGTTCTTTGGATTAATGATCTGTGTAACGAACTGTTAATGATTGATGTAAGAATAAAACAAATTTTGTGAAAGTATGAACTTGATAAAAAGGTTAAAAACCAAGTGTGTAAAAGATTAAGTGCTGAGTATTTGAGCAAAAGAGTGAATTTTTGTAACAATATAATAATTAATAATAATATTGTTTTAGATTATACAGTATAAAGGGTGAAGATAACCCAACAAATCTCCTCATGAAAAACATCTCAGGAAGACGAATAATTAAGTTCACCATTGTTTTTATGCTTATGATTATGTAATAATTAAAAATGTGATAAATGGGGGAATGTGTGGAGATAAATGACTTAAGGAATTTATCCCATTTTATAATAATAATTGTTATACTTATTGTTAAGATTGCACGAGACAATTGTCTGGCCAAAGAATAATTAAGGTACTTGCGTGATAGGAGCAGATGACTAGACAATTGGCACGTGCTAATCATTGTTAATCTAATATATATATGAATATAAAGATTAAGTTTGTCATTCTGAAGATCAGATACAAATACTCTGTATCTAAGATTACTTTATGTAGAAGCAAGTTGCTCCATGTGTATTATTCAAAAGGCTTGAATAAACACTGCACCTTTTCTATTTATCCATAACAACATATTTGTCTGCCTCAATCATTTTATATCTTCACATCCTGTGCCACTGAGTTATGCGGCTCGGTTGCGGACACAGTGTGATGCCGACTTGTCGGCAGCATACTAGCAGCTGGTTAGAGTCACGAGGAAGGGCTGTGGCTAATAAAGATTAGTCAAACTGAATTATGTCTTCGAGTCAGTCGTTATTATGCTTCATCCCCCTCACCTCTCTATTACACTCAAACCTGATAGTCAAGCGAGTGACTGTCATAAACAAAATTATGAATTTAGTAACAATACAGTAACAAAATTGCAAATAAAACAATATATAACAGAATTTATGCATTGGCACAAAAGATTACCACATATTAATTTATATCCTTAAATGAATTAGAAGTGAAAAATATGGTAATAGGATTATCATTAGGCAAAAACAACAAAGAAAATTTTTGTCATAATTGTGTAATGACAAAATAAGTTTGCAAACTACTTCTTTTTTTGGATTTAATTATGACACAAAAACTATTTGAATGTTGCATTTGAATCTGTGTGGCCCAATGCCAATACAAGCCAAGAATGGGATAAACTACATATTTACAATAGTTGACAATTTTTTGGGATCAATTTTTGCAAAATTTTTAAAATATAAGAATGATACAATTAAGTTAATGAGTTAGAGCAGTTTTTAAACCTTTTTCAAATAAATACAAAGCAAAAAATTTAATTTTTGAATTTAAAAATTTTTGAATTTTTGTTTATGAAATTAGGATGTTTATTTATTTATTATCTAATAAAAAATTCTTTATATAAATTACAGGACATTTTGAAATATTTTCGGGGGTCCATCTATGTCTATTATCCTTAAGCATAGTTATATTTAAAAAAACCTTTCTCCATATATACTTGAAGTTATGTTTATATGTTTATAATCAGTTATTTTTAATCTTTGGATTGATTAAAATTTAAAAATGATATTATTTAACATCATTTATAATACTGCTTGAAATTCAAGATTTACAAACATTATAATTGTTGTAAATCTCTTGTAAACTGACAATTTACAAACTGTAAACCTGGTTTGTTAAATATGTTGGTACGTAAAATGAATGTATCAACAAATACGTCATCCCCCCATTATCCTAACCAATAAGATGACTCAAGTACAAGCTCTTAGGTATATAAAGCCACGTGTTATGATCCTTAAGTGCAACGATCAAAATAAGTTCAAAACATGGCAAAATCCGAATGGGCAATCAATAAGGACCACTTCAGGAAAAATCTTACCTGTCGAAGGCATTGGGGACATAAAAATAACAGTCAATACGGAAAGATTGGACAAAGAAATCACCTTCATGGACGTGTTTTATTCTCCAAAGATCCCAAACTTAATCTCGATATACACGGCAATGAAAAATGGTTGCAAAATAGAACCATCGTTGAAAATGATTAAAATTAAGAATAGACACGGGTCAACTTTAATTGAAGCAAAGGCAAATGGACGCTTATTTATGGTCAAAGAAAAACAATGCAATGAAATATATTCCGTAGAAGACTCACAAATTGATAGAGCTAAACAATGGCACATACGATATGGCCACTTACATCTGAAAGCTCTAAAACTATTAAAATCAAAAGAAATGGTTAACGGCATGAACACAAATGGGAATTTCAATGTTTAAAGGGAAAAATTATGCAGGCATCACATCCAGTATCGATTAGCAGATCCGAAAATGTCCTCGATTTGATACACACCGATATTTGTGGACCATTTAACATCAAATCGATAAGAGGGGCCAGATATTTCGCTACATTTATAGACGACAAATCAAGATACACGGAAATCGCAATACTAAAAGAATGAAGTAAAATTCTAAAAAAATTGGTTTCTTACCAAAAACGTGGAGATCGTATGACAGGAAAACTAATTAAAATTGTCAGAAGCGATAACACAAAGGAATATGTCAGCAAAGAATTTAGCGAATACTTCGACAAACAAGGAATAAAACGCCAATTTTCAGTTGAATACACACCGCAACAAAATGGTATCGCAGAAAGAATGAATCGAACTCTAGTAGAAATGTTACGATGCATTCTTATCGACACCAAACTTGAAAAAGGGCTCTGGGCTGAATTGTTGACAACTTGTGCATATATCAGAAATCGATGCCCAAGCAAAGTATTAAAAAATAAAATGCCTTACGAAATCTGAAACAGGAAGAAACCCAACATCGGACAGATGCGAATATTAGGTTCAAAAACAATATCCCTAATAAAAGGACCCAAAATAGGAGGAAAATTATTTGAAAAAGGGGCAGAATACACTCTAATCGGATATTGCAAAGACTCAAAAGTTTACAAACTTTGGAGTCATAATGAAAGGAAAAATTTTTGAAGTATTGACGTAAAATTCATCGAAAAATTTAAAGACGAATATTGCAAAATACCGAACTTAATTGAAAATGAAAATGCCAATATTTCCGATCGCAAAAACAACGATAATCCCGAGGTAGAAAGTAACGATAATTCTGAAATCGAAAACAACGATCATCCAGAATCCGAATCCAAAAATGAAATTAATTGAGATATCCAAGTAAACACGAGAAGAGGCTCTGGACGACCGAAATTTAAGAAAACTGGCAAACCAGGACAACCGAAGGAAATCTACAACGAAATACCGGATATAATTAATTTCACATTAGGAGGATCACCAAACGACCCACTAACAGTAGAAGAAGCTATAAATAGAGACGATGCTCAAAAATGGCAAAAGGCCATGAGAGAAGAATTCAACGCGCTAACAGAAATGGATACCTGGGAATTGGTAAAATTACCAAAAGAAAGAAAAGCCGTGTTAAACAAATGGGTTTTCAAGGTTAAACAAAACCCAGACGGAAGCATTGATCAATATAAAGCTAGATTAGTGGCACGTGGATTCACCCAAAAACAAGGAATCGACTTCAAAGAAACGTACGCACCAGTGGTACAACATAATACAATTCGAGTATTATTTGTTTGCACAGTTAAATACGAACTTCACATACATCATATAGACATGAAATGCGCATATTTGCAAGGGGACCTACACGATGAAGTTTACATGTCACAACCGGAATTATTCAAAGAAAAAAGAAAAGAAGATCCCGTTTGTAAATTAAAAAGATCGATATACGGTTTAAAACAATCAGGTCGTGAATGGTATACGAAATTGAGCAACCACCTCATAAACGAAATGAAAATGAATAACTGTTCATCTGAAAAGAGATTGTTTTACAAGACAACTAAAGACAAAATCATGATAATTGCTGTTTACGTTGACGATTTGGTAATGATTTCATCAAAACTAAACACGATGAAAAATTATAAAAATGGACTAAGTAGAAGATTCAAGATGACTGACTTAGGAGAGCTAAAATATTGTCTAGGAATTGAAGTTTCAAGACAAGAAGAGACTGGAAAAATACATTCAGGATTTATTGGAAAAATTCAACATGTCGAACGCGAATTCAGTCAAAACCCCCTTAGACATAAACATAAAATTAACAAAGGCGATGTCACCTGGAAATGAGGACAAGATCAACGAAATGAAAAATATTTCGTACAGAGAACTCGTAGAGGCACTTATCTACTTATCGAATTCTACAAGGCTTAACATATCATTTGCAGTAAGCACCCTTAGCAAATTTTGCAGCAATCCCGGGATCCAACATTGGAAAGCAGCCAAACGAACTCTACGATACTTAAAAGGAACAATGGACTATGGAATTACCTACGAAAACAATTCAAAACCACTAATTGGCCACACCGATGCGAATTGGGGAGCCGACGAAGACGACAGAAGGTCTTGCTCTGGTTACGAATTTTTGCTTGCTGGGGGAGTGGTTTCGTGGGAATCTAAAAAGCAAAAATCCGTATCATTATCAACAATGGAAGCCGAATACGTATCAATCTCGGACAACTAAGGAATTAGTCCATTTACAAAAAATGCTAAACGAATTAGGATTCAACGAACCAGTAAAGGACGCCACCAAAATATATTGTGACAATCAAAGCGCAGTATGCATCACAAAGAACCACGAAATGCACAACAGGGCAAAACACATCGATATGCGCTACCATTTCGCTAGAGAAGTTCAAGAAGATGGAAAACTGGACATACAATTTAAACCAGGGAGCGAAATGTCAGTGAACATATTAACAAAATGCCTAACAGGGCCAAGGCATCAAGAATGCATGGAATTGTTGGGATTAAGCAATGAATAGTTTGTTTTAGGAGGAGTGTTGGTACGTAAAACGAACGTATCAACGAATATGTCATCCCCCCCATTATCCTAACCAATAAGATGACTCAAGTACAAGCTCTTAGGTATATAAAGCCACGTGTTATGATCCTTAAGTGTACCAGTTAAGCTAAACCTTACTGAATGCCAAGATCAATTACTTTTGTATCAACCCTTTGAACTCTACTATTATATCATTTGTAACCCTTATTTCTAAATAAAACTAACAAAATACAGTATTTAACAAAGGTTTATTTATTGTAAACAGACAATTTACAAAAAAATTTAACAAGAGATTTACAAGAAATTTACAAATTTTTTTCAATAAGTTTACAAGCCTTTTTTAATAAGTTTACAAGAATTTAACAACAAGTAAAGCAGGTTTACTGTTATTTTAAATCAGATAAATGTAATAATATTTTTATATTTATTTTTAATGTTAAGTAAATCATTCTTGATAAATAATTTCTAATAAACATTCAGGTTAATTTTGTAAGAAATATATTCTTATTCAATTTTTTAGTAATAATACATTTTACAAACTTTTAATAAATGACAAAATAAAATACATGTCACAAACTCATTATACATAATAAAAAGTAAAACAATAAAATACATATAATAAGAAAATAAAAAAAATGTTTTATACAAAATAATACAACCTATAATAGTAGATTATGACCAATCCTGATTAATAAATCTAAATAAAATTAAATAATCTTTTATTTATTGTTATTTAAAAATTTCTATATGAATACTTACCAAATTACTTGACCATGCTGCATGTTTTCACCATCTTAGATTGGATCAAAAATAACTTAATTTAAAAATTAAAATATAAATTGCAAGTTTAGTTCAGAGCTGCAAGAACTAATAAAATAATAATAAAATACTAGTTTTGATTGCTTGATGATTTCTTTCTTCTTGGATTTGAGAATGTGGAATGACCGATTGTGGAAGTAATTGTAAGATTTGACTTGGATTGTAAACTTGGGTTGTTTATTGCCTACGATGGTTGTGAATATATGTGTATAGGAACAGGAAGTGAGGTGGAGGGAAAAGAGGTAATGACTGATTGGTTTTGCTACAAGATATGTAACACTTAACTCTGATTGGCTATGTAAATAAATTTAACAATAAAATTTAACATAGGTTTTTATTCAACTTTAGGAAATTGCTAAACTTGAAATTTAGCAACAGATTTACAAAAGTTTATTTTTTGTAAATCTCTAATTTCAAGCAGTGTAAATTTTAACCAATCAAAACATTCTTAATCGGGAAAATTCAGAACTAACGGGTTAAATCGGGACTAAGGAGTCAAATCGGAATTGTTTAGATCTAAACCCCTGTTTCTATTCAAATATGTTCCTTTCTGTTTGGCTTTCTCAATTTCATAGCTTTCCAATATTCTTTTTTTGTAAAAATCTCCTTCTATAGTTTTTATTGTTGCTGGAAAACATATTTAAATGAAAACAGGGGTTTAGATATAAACAAGGGGGTAATAGAACAACTACAACAAATAGAAGAACTAGAAAAACAATATAATATGACAATAAGAAAAAGAAGAGTAACAAACTAAAAACAAGAACACAATAAAAACTCACAAAACTAAAGTGTAATATACCAAAAAATGCAGAAAAATATCAGGAACATGATTCTGACACTTAAAAACATCATTAAAAACATTACTGGACATTACCAAAACGTTTTAATATAAAAACATATATATAGAGAGACAGCAGATAGTTAAAACCACAGATCTGATGATAATCTTAGGGAAAAGATTGAAAAGGCTTTAAACAATTAAGTAATAGGAGTTAACACATGTGAATAAAACCAAAATTGACTTTTAAAAAACTTTAATTTAGTATCAAATAATTAGAATCATAGTATGGTTTCTGAATATACTAAATATATTATATATAGTTCTCTTTGTTTTCAGTTTGATTCTACTCAAAGAATTTGGTTTATTAACGAAGTTAGAAGACATTTATACCCCATCAAGAATATGTATTAAAAATTATCCATTTAAACCCATATCACTCTATTTGACAATAGGTGCGTTTGTACTTTTATTCAGTGGAATTTGTGTAGCATTTATAACTTTTATTGTAGAAATTCAAGTAAATGCACATAAATCCAGATATGAGATTAATTCAATTAAAATGCACATGTGTAAATAATTCTTTATGAAATAATTTAAAAACTACACATTTTTTTTACAATAAATACAATTCATCAATTTTATTTTGAATCATTCAGGTGAAATTTAGTATGCATAGTCTGCATACTTTTTTCTGCATATCATGTCTGCATAGGTTTGCAGAAATTTGAGTCATTTTTTTGCAGACAGTTGTCTGCAAACTATCATATTGTCTGCATACTAAAATTTGCAAACATGCAAACATCTGCAGACATGAGAATTTTGAGTAATGGGTTAAAAATTTAAGATTAAATTACTTATGAGATGATAATCACCCCTTCAATATTTTTACATAAACTTTTATTTGTTTGTTTATTTACTTTTTGATTTATTAATTTATCATTTATTCCTCCCATTGCAGACTATTCAGCATAAGTTGTTGATTTGATTCTTCGTTTTTCATTTGTTCATTTGTTTATATGTTAATTTGTTAATTTAATTATTATGTTTTGATCAAGATACTAGTGACAGACTTATACCTTATATAGGTGTATTCTACACTATCATTATGTAGTTGGTGCATAAAAAATTAAACAAGAATATTAATTTCAATTTTGTTTATTTCGTATTTTGTTCATTTTTTTTATTTTATTTTGGTTTCTTTTTTATTTTGTCTTTATTTTTTTTTTTACTTATTTCTTTATAAATTGTAGGTTTTTCAAGTTAATTTAAGATTAAAATTAATGCTGTTTTGATGCTGTAACAATCAAATTTTGTCATTATTTAATGACATATCAGGCCCTGGGCAATATGTGCTTAACAGTTTGCTTAAATAATGCAAGATAAATGAAATAAGACAAAAATTTCACTATTGAATTCTTTTAAATAAGATCATAAGCATGCATACATCCAAATATTTGCAATCACATAGTTTATCGTAATAGCAATAGTAAAGATAAATTATTGAGCAAATGTATGGCTTAATTTAAAGTCAAATAGGTGATTCTATTTAAGTAAAATATGATGCTAAAACATCATATTCTGCTATAAACTTCAGTACGGAACTTGAAACATTTAAACCAATTTGGTTTCACCAAACTGTATGCGCCTGCAAACGTATTACAGGTCAAACCTTGATTTAACAAACTCAAAGGGACTATTGAAATGGGTTCTTTAAATTGGGAGTTCCTTATATTCGATATAACGAACTAGTTCTTTAAAAGTGAATTAATAAAAAATAACACACAAAATCTTTAAAAAGTACACCACAGTACAGTATTTTAATTTTAATTTAAAAAAACATTATATCACAGAAATAAATTGATTTTTAAAAAACAAATTATACTGTATCACATAAAAATCAAATATAATGTTGTAATTCAAATAAAATACTAAATGACTTATTTTTATTTTTGATCAAAATAATCAGTTATGCAAGATTGCTTTTGTTTAGAATTAATCAAATTCTCAATGATAAAATGTTCAATGTCCAACACAGAAATTAATCTTGTCAGGTGCAACAACACATTGCAAATATTGTTGAATTATTTTTAAATTTTGCATAACATCAACAACAGGATGAGAGGAAAGATTTTTAACCAAATTTTCATCTGGGTTTTCCTCTTCAGATTTGTCAGGGTTTGGGTTTTGAATAATTTCGCATATATAACTTTCTGTTAATGTTTGAGTACTAACAACACAACTATCAACATCAACATAATCATTAAAAGATACATTTTCAATGTTTAATTGGCCCCACATATTTTCAAATGGGTCATCTGTATTTGGCTCATTTTGTGAAATTTCATCTACATCGCAATCATCAAAAACAAGCCTAGCTTTTCGAAAGCAGTTAACAGCTACATTACTTTCCAATGAATTCCAAGCACTTACGACCATATTAATTGCATCTAATACATTAACTTTGGTTCCCGAATTATTTTCCATATTAAAAACAAGATTTTTAATTAATAATTTTTGATAACGACATTTTACTGATCGAATAAACCCTGGTCTAATAACTGCATAACAGATGTTGCATTAGGTGGGAAAAATAACAATTTTATATTACTTGGTTCATGAGTAATACTGTGTGCAGAGCAGTTATCAAGTAACATTAATATTTTTCTTCCTTCTTTCACCATCTTGAGATTTAATTTACTAAGCCAATCCAAAAATAATTTACTGATCATCCAAGCTT
>JAQFZN010002218.1:0-12132 GCA_034687075.1 Geophilus carpophagus | reverse complement strand
TGTGACGTAAAAATTAAGTTGCGATCTCACCTTTAGGATTTTTACGACATGTTGCCCAGTTTGAACCCTTTTAAGGCCAGTTTTACACCCGAGTGGAAGTTTGTGAGCAATCCTTACTCACGGAATTTTATTTCCAAGTAAACTTAAACTGCAGTTTGTGCGTTTTTCAAATTTTTCTTATCCCACAAACTTGTAACAAGATGCTGCAAGCAACGGAAGTTACGTTCACTTGAATGTAAACAAACTTTTATTTTAGAATCCCATCACACGTTTGTTGAATGGGATAAAAGTGAGGTTTGAAAATGGTCTCGAGTTGAGGTAGAAACAATGGCGAATGTGAAAAGATGGCGTAATATTTCGCTATATCTCACAGGATGAAAAGACGCCATTGCTATTCATTATTTCTCGTATACTTTAACTCTAATCTCTTTGATCTACCGCATGTGCGCTACTGGAAAAAATGTTTGACATGTTTGCTAAACATTACTAAAAATAATGATCTTATTTTTTTTTTAAATTTTTTTCAGAGAATAAAAACAGCTTTTTGGTATTTTGTTTTCTTAATTATTAAGTTACGAATTCCACAATTAATTATGTTGAGATGACATTTTGAATCAAATTAAGATATGGTTTGTTTATTTAACATATTTGTGAACTTGATTAGGTCTTTATTAAGAAATGCCATTATTACTTGACTAAATAAAGGACTATGCCTTATTCTCACAAGTTGTCACAACTTGTGACAACAAACAGATTTTATTTCATATAAAATTTCTATATAATTATATTTAAAAAAGCAAAACATTAAAACTCATTTCCTTTGCTTTGTTAAAAGAAATTAATTGTCTGAAAGTTTTAAATATAGGATTTGAGTAATAAGAGTCGGCTTAATTCCATTTCCATTAAAAGTGAAAGGAAGTTGGCATTTTTTGAAATCTTTTTTTAAAGATAAACCAGGAATCTCGTTGAGGGTGTAATTGATGGTGGCTTTTCTCCGGCTGCGGACAATTGATGTTTAAGTAAATGTGTTGACGTCACATGATGAATGCATCCATCAACTTCCGGGAAAGTTGCACATGTGCGGTCGTTTCGGTGCATAAATTGCGAGAAATGTCATGTTTATATAGGGACGAGTGTTTTGCAAAACTCGACGTGAAATGCATTTGGAATGAAAAGTGCGGAT
The DNA here is from genome assembly GCA_034687075.1 of Geophilus carpophagus. Taxonomy (NCBI): domain Eukaryota; kingdom Metazoa; phylum Arthropoda; class Chilopoda; order Geophilomorpha; family Geophilidae; genus Geophilus; species Geophilus carpophagus. The sequence goes on along the minus strand of JAQFZN010002218.1, from coordinate 10,949 downwards.
GCGCACATTTGGCTTTAGATTTAATGCTGGAGACATATTGAATTACGTCATTCAATATCATCTTTTGCCTCCCCCACTGCCTTTTGTGAGTGCATGATATTGATTTCCTCCTTCTATACCAGCAGCTTCTTTAATTTATAAAGCATTGAGTGAAACTGTTCCATGTGCAAACTTAGATTACATTTTCCAACTCGTATTATGAAGCAACAAAAATATAAAAAAAAATAAATTTTGAATTCAAAATTTTTTTTTTAGAAATGGAGAATGAAATATGAATTACTACTTGTACTTGGAATGAATTTCTAACAAGTGAAACATTTATTTTCACTTATTTCTGTTGAAATAATCATCCAGGTTTGGATGGAACATTTTACTTGGTTATTTATTACAAGTATTTTTTTAAAAAGAAAATGCACTTAAATATTTTTTTGAGTAAAAAATATTTTTCTTTTGGTTGGTAAGTTGTCGTGATTAAATTTGTTGTAAATAAATAAATAAATAATGAATGAATGAATAAAAAGAAAGAAAATGACATGTATTTTATTATATTTTACAGGTTCCTTCAAGAAGTTGGCTACGAAATGAACCAGGTGCACGTCTTTCCAAATAATTAACTGTTGATGAGAATATCTGGTCGAAGTAGACAGCTAAATCAGTGGCCCATGAAAAGTGGAATTGTGAAATAATGCAATCAAGGGACAAGGAAAAAAACAACTAGTTTGTTGTGACAGTGATTTGACCTTATTTACTGAAACAAGACATGGAGCAATTAAAAGTGCCACTTATTTATTTTTTAATTCTTAGCTTTAATTTTAATTTTTAATTGAAAATTGTGTATTAAATTTTAATTTAATTATGTTTCGGTGATTTATTGCAAATTAGGCACGATATCACCATTTAGTTTTTTTTCTAAAGGATTTTTGTGTATTTTTATTTTATTTATTTAGATTTTATCATGCTAATTATTATCTATTATCAGTTAAATTAATCAAGATAAAGTTAAACTTTTCTTAGTAAAATATTTAGCTTTATTTACATAAAAATCTAAATTAAAAAACAAAATGGATTGTGTGTGTGCCTAATAAAACATTAATTAGATTAAAATGCACTTAATTACAATTTATTATTGCTTTTTCAATACAGTATTTACGATTTGAGCGGTATTATTCTAAGACATTGCTATAAAGCGCAGAAAAGGCTTTCATCATTAAATTTTATGTTTGTTGTTTATCGACTGGGCAATAATCCTCAAAATAATCTCTCTTGCTCGGGGTAATTCTCCCTCAACTCAATTGCTTAATGCAGTCTTAAACACAATTCCCATATCCTCCTCTTAACATTTTCAAGAAGAGTTTGAGATTTGAATACTCAACACTTTGCTTTAGGGTGACAACTTATATGGACATGATGGATAAAGTGAATTGTTGATTCGAATCGATTGGTTGAGTTGAGTGCAATCCGTGACTCAAATTGTTTATTTTTGGATGTATTTAGTTGAATGATTATCGAATTTATTAATTTGAAAGAAGTTGAAACGAATTATTTGGTGATTTTTAAAGGAATTTATTCATTGATGATTTAAATAAATCAATAAATTGATCCAAATAAGTTATTGAATTTAATTTTCTGATATTTGACACTTTGAATGAATTTTGAGGAAATTAATGAATTTCCCAATTCTTTTTAATACTAATAATATCTACAACTTGAACGGAAATTCATCTTCAACATTTCCTACAACATAAATGAAAAAGAAAGTTTTTTCTCTTTTTCTAGGAATAAAAATAGCTTCGAATGAATTTGCACTGAAGATGAGTTTTGACTTATGAACTCTCATGTCCGCTGTGGGAAGCAAATGGAAATGTCGCGGCGAAATTTAACTCCAGAGAGGATATGTCGGTGAGGAGTGTGGGGGCATTTTAATAAATCCGTTCGCCAGATGGCGCCGCCCGAGCTCGTAAGACCGTTGCATTCTGTAAGGTGATTGGAACAGAGCCCTTTGGGCTGGAAAATGGACGAGTGTTCACAAGCTGTTGCCATCAAAGATGAACCTTCTTTATACTCCCATATTTGATCTGTATAGAAAAGACCATCTCAATTTTCGCTAGAATGGCTGTTTGATAAAGAGAAATTGACATATTAGGAATGTCACTAGAGGGCGAAATGTTTTGTTTTATTATTTCACTTCAGGTTTAAATTCTCGAAAAGATATTGAAAAAAGTTATTACCCAAAAGATAGTGTAATGTAATAAAATTCTACACATATTTTCTTTTTTTTTAATATATAAAATAGAACACAAAAAAATTCTCAATGTTAATCTATGGGAATTAGGCCTAGTGTGTTGAAAGAGAATTTTCTTCGAGTCTATGAATAGGAAATTTCTTTAAAAAAAAAATAAAATAAAAAAAATATTTTTTTAAAAATTTTATAACCGTTCAAATATATTTTTAAAAAAAATAAATGGTAGGTTTTTACTTCAGAGACCCTTTTGAAGAAAGTTGTAGTAATTTCCATTTGGGGTTCAGTCCCGTGCGGTATTGCAATAATTTTCCTTGTGACGGATATTGTCGTTACATTTTCCTTAAAAAGAGGGTTTTTCTTAATTGGAACTTAGTATAGCAACCCTATTTTTTTTTCCTGTAGAAGGGGGTAGTGGGGAAGTGATAAGAATGAGCTTTTCTTTATCGTCTTGGGATTAAGAGGAAGTGGGTCAGATTTTTTTCCTTTACGACATCTAAAGGATGATTGCTTGGACTTGTGTGAAACTATGTCACTTTTCATTGCAATCGACTGACGAAAGTAATCTTGTTTTTCCTCCTTTTATAACCACCAATTTCCGATACATGTTTCCTTTTCCCTTCAACCACGGAAGTTAAGATGAGAGATGTATTGATTTATTCAAATTTATTTACATTTATTTTCAGGAGTTTGTTTATAAGTTTGCACACATATATTAAAGCAAAACATGAAAACTTCCATTGAATTAGGCATTAATGGGTTAGATAAAATGCTTAATCCTGGATGGTGTTAAGTGAAAGAGAGGTGTTAGGTAAAATGGGTGATTTTAGTAAAGTTGAAGCACCTAATGGCATCTTTTTAATTTGCGACAAAGACTTAAAGGAAAATTTGTTGAAAAGAAACCATTAAAGCACTAAAGCCAATGCAAACTTTTAAATAACATTTGTAAAGTGGGAAATATATATTAAAATATGAGTTTAATTTAAAATTAGAATATTTTAGTTACGTAATTCAATTAATGTGAGTTTTATTAGTTTTGGATTACTTTAATACATGATTTAATCATATTTAAGCAAATATGGACTGTTATTTGACTTACACTAGAGGCACTTAGATAAATGAATTTAAATATTTGCAACTTAAAGTGACATCAAACAAATTTCAAAATAGTAATAATAATAATCTTATAACCTGGGATCATTAAATTTATTTATAATGTTATAAAGTGCATTCTAATTTATTACAATTTCTACTTTAATATTTGAAATTTTGAATGCAACTGATTTTTTTTAACATAATTGACAGTGAATGTAAATAAATTAATGAAATACGAATTCATTACATGAAATTTAAATTTGAAATGAATTTTTTTACAATTCTAATCATTTTCTTTTTAATTATTTCTACAAATGACATAGAATAACTAGCGTTGTTGACAAATGACGCTTCATTTTTCATCAGTTTATAACGAGGTTTCATAAAAATCAGCGGGTGGGGCGCTTAAGTTCTGAGGTAATGATTTCTTTATGTTGGTTAAATCAACGTTTAGAAGGGATATCTTGTTCAACTTCTTGAATTTATTTGTTGCATTTTTTTTCTTAATGTTTTTGTTATTATTTTTTTTTTATGTTTAGCTTTTTTGTTATTTTTTTTTTTACATTTTTGGTTTGGTTGTTTGTTGAGAGGGCAGTACGAGTTTATCCATGATATTTCTTAGGCTTTATACGAAATTGCTTTCTCTCTCAACGCACACAAGCGTATAAGCGACGATTTACGATGGCACTATCAATTCGATATGGAGGAGTTTCCTCGTTCATTTATTTCCTTTTAAAAATTTAAAAATTTTAATTTGTGACTTTTTAAAATTGCATCTTTAATTTAATATTTTACAACCAAGTTAAACATTTTAAGTAATTAAAATTTTTTTAGACGTAACAAGAAAGTTTTAGCTCTTTTTCGGTGACATTTGTTCGGATTGTATTCGCTAAAAGGTTTTTTTTTTTTAGTTTTTCTAATTTAACGATCTCTATAAATTTTTTAGTACTTTCTTTGGTTTTAATATACTGATGGTGGGTTGATATGTCAGTATTAAATAAATTTATTGCGTAAACAGTTGGGATTAACTAAAGAAATTTTTTTTAAAATTTATGTAGGAATATTTTAAGGTAAAAAAATCGAGTTTGAAAAATGAGGTAATCCCTTGGATCTTTAATTACTTTTAAGAAATTAATCAAGTAGCAAATTACTTCATATATTATAATAGAAATATAAAATTTCATTTTCAAGTAGATGGATTTAATTATCTAATAAGTGATTTTCTATTTACATACACCATTTCATGTAATGAGAAGATGGCAAGCAGATGGCCTCATTTTAAACCTTATTTGAATTTGAAATTTGAAATTTTTTAGAAAACTTATAATGAAAACCAAACATTTTTTCTTCCATAATTTATAATGACTTAATTAGGTTTTTTCCTTTGAAGTAAACTGACCTTATAATATTTTTTCTTTATTTATTTATTTTTTCTTATCATAATTTAAAACATTTAATTTCGCTATTTAGAGGAAGAAAATTTAAATATATTGGATCTGTTTTATACTCATCTTACAGATGTTTCTCAATTTTCCATTAAGAGTTAGTGGGTTGAATTGAAATTCAATAGAAATTGCTTTGAGGTTTTGTTATTATAATTTGATTGCTCAAGTGGTTAACAAAGACGAATGTATATTAGAAACCAAAAGCATGTTCATTCTTCTTTTTCACTTCTTATTCATTAATCATTCACAAACACTTGGAAATCGACAGGGTTGTGTTGACAGCTATTATCTAACGTTACAAATTGTTTTTATTGTGTTGAAGGAAAAAATTAACGAAAAAAGTTTAGGAATTTTCATGAAACTAATTAAATTTTTATTTTTTTTTTGAAAATTCTTTTAAAAATTTTTAAAATTTAAAAAAATTGATATATAATTATATCAAGACATTGTCAAACTTAGAATTATGACTATTAAAGCCCTTTTCCATGCTGTTTCCCAGACTACCCAGCTGGAATCCAATGTGCCGTGAGGTTGCATCCATTTCTCAGCTTCCTCACAACCATTTTACTATATCTTTATCTACAGGAGAAAATTTGCAGCAAAATGACATCTCCGAATCCCTCTTTAGCCACAAGGGGTCGTGTTATCGAATTCACGTTCATCATTTTGATGTTTGATTTTATTTTTATTCTTTTTTCAACTTTTTTTTTTATAAAAAGAAAATAAATACAAAATTTTCAAATAATTTCATCAATTTTGTTTATATATATTTTAAATTTTTTTAATTTTTTTAATTTTCATAAAAAATGGCAGACAAAAATCGGTTTAAATCTCATTTAAAATTTTTATATCTCATTAGAAAGACAAAATAGACGTAAATTTCTTTTTTTTATAGTAGAATTATTCAAATTTTACGAGGCGTTGCAGAAGCCGTTTGAAAATATTGTTGAGCTTAGCAACATGGGGCCCGAAATGTGTAAGGTTTAAGGTTTTATTCTACACAACATCACTCGCATTCATTCCTTATTTAGAAAAGTCTTCCTTATAATTTAGCCCTCAAAGCCGAATCTACTTAGTTATTAACTTTGAAATCATTTCGAAATGATCCCTAAGGGAAGTGGAAATCCTTTTCATCTTTAGGGGTCTTTCACCTAAATAAATGCTAATTTAAAGTGCACATCAACTGACACTTATCTCCCATGTTTGACGCAAGAGGGCGGCGTCATAAATAAACAAAGTCCAACTAGGTTGATGATGATGATGTCTCTATGTTCATTTAATGTTAGGTTTTGAACAGATTCTAATTAAAGACTTTACATCGAGTCACGCCACGTGTGCACTTTTCAACCGGAGCGCCATTTTGTGGCACTTTTTTTCTCTTTTATGAGAAATTATGTTGTGGTTAAATTTATTTTTTAACTTGAGCACATCCTTGAGCTTAGGGCGTGGTTTTGGGAAGTTGTGATGAAATAATTTGAGACTTAACTCGCGTATAAACTTATGTAAATTATGCACGAGTTGAAAAGATTCACGAATATGTGATGAATGTATTTGAATTGAGCATAATGTTCAAGTCGTGATTAAATGCAAATGATGGTAATGGAATTTATAAAAAATTTTAAATTTTGACATTAATTTTTTCTTGTTGTTCTCTTTTAGCATTTATTATTCACACTATGAGATAGGAAGGAATTGAATCTCAAGAGATTACACATCTTTTCGTCTTTTATCTAAAGTTATCTGCATTAATAAATTGATGTTAGTTGTCCTCACGAGAACTAAAGTGGAGTTTTCAAACTTGGTGATTGAAATCACTTGTAACGGTCAAATGGACACCGTAGCCTTAGGTAACTATTGAATGGAATGTAATAAATTAATGGATTAAGTCGACAGTGAAATGTGTTTTGTCTCGACTTAAAATATCGATAAATTATCGATTTTTTTTGTTTATTTGACAAATTTTTTACGTTTAGAGAATATTTAAAAATCGATTTTATTTGTTTTCTTTTTATTGGAATTTTATTTGTTTTGAGTTCAACTTGGTATCTAACGGTAAATTTACCCAAACAACTCAATAAACCTGTGTTTAATCGGTCTTTCAACTCGAAAAATTCTTTAAATTCACTAGATTTAACCGGATAAATATTTAAAATATACGGTAAATTGACTTTTATTTTTTCTACAAAATAAAACTCAATCAGATAAAATATCAAATGCAATTTGTCAACATTAAAAATATCGATATTTAACTCGACAATCTGTTATTCCGATCTGAATTTCCATTAAATTCAGTCGGATATCTCATTATAAAACAAAATGTTGTTGATAAAACACAACGTAAAACGTAAACGTGATTCACCCACAATCAGATAAGAAAAAGAAAAGTGGGAGTTAAGTCTGTGATTCGTGGGTGGTTTTCCCGGTTCCTCTCTTTGAACAAACTTAAGGGGCAATGAGAAATGAAAGAACCGGAATTTCAACTGTCATAACAGTTGGCGGCCATTAATTTTCATCTTGTTTCAACTTTTCTCAACTAATTATTATTACGTTCCCGCCTTGGAATTTTCTTGTACGCCCTTTTCCTAATGAGATTAAAACCGAGTTGCACACAACTTTCTTTTCCTTCACTTGTTTAACCTCACCTCCTTATTTCTTTACTCAATTTTCTTAATGTAATTTTTTCCAACTTCTCACTTTCCCTTTTCTTCTACATAAAATTCCTTATTACTTTTTTCTTAATTAGGAAATTATAAATTTAAAAATTTGAAGAAACATTTTTTTTTTCTTAATTTTATCAACTTTTGTTAATTACAAATCGATTATACACTTTAAATATACTAGTTTATAAAATATCGTTTAGTAGGAGTTTATTTTGTTTTTGTTTTGCGTTTTTGTTCAATTTGATCAGTGGTCAAGCGGGCAACTTAGGTGACCTCTCACCATCTGGTCTCACGTACGCGAGGTAGATGGATGCAAGGGCACCCAAGGGATGTCCACTATAAGACTGTGTAGCCATGGAAACAAAGTAAAGTGGGTTGGTGGATAAGAGATGGGAGGGAATGAATGGAAGTGTTACAGTTGATTATTTTTCGTTTTGTTTGTTCTTTTCTTATTTTTTTTCCCGGTTGTCAAAGATTTTTCTTTTCGCACCCTTTTGGTACATCGATCCTCGAGTTATCAGGACTCGCGCACGCGCATCTTAGTAAAAATGAATGCAGAGTCAGTTTAAATTGGAGGAAATCGATTTTTTAAAAAATATAAATTTTATTTTTTAGAGAAAAAGTTGATTTCGAATAAAAATTAAGAAAATTTTGTTGATTTATGCAAACTTTCAAAACAAACTTATCAACATTTTCTCTATTTATACAAAATATATATTTATTCAACATTTAAATTAAAAAAGTTAAATTAAACAAACTTAAAACATCCATCTTTAAAAAAAAAAAAATAACATTTCTAAACTGAATACAAAACAACTTACTAAATCAATATTTATCATCCAGAAATATTCAAAACGGTGATGAAAATTCATCTAGTGGGCTTAGTTCCCCATGCAATTGACATTGACAAAACTGAGTCGGCGCATGACGTCACACGAGGTATCGTCCTTAGCAAAGTTGCACTCATTCGGCGCTTGGCGTCGAGTCGGGGCGGTTTGCCCAACTTCGCGATGCTGCCCGATGGCAGCATCGCATCCGATGATACCTGTCCACGAGGACCCCCCGCACCTTGTCCCCATCATGCCCTCCTTTCACGTCATGAGAGCAGCCAAAGTGCACACAGTTGTCACTCGTCAACAACCACGGCCAGCGGTCCCCAACCAACATCACCTCTCCGAAACATACGCAACGTGCACATGGCAAATACCCCGGTCCATGAAGCTCGCGGCTCCGGCACTATCCGGCAACATTATTACCCGGAAGGCGGATGGGGGTGGTTGATAACCGCGTGTGTTTTCATGATACATGTGCTAACTACGGGAATGCAATTATCCTACGGGATACTACTTGTAGAAATTGTGCGCCATTTTGGATCTGAATATATTACCGAAGCTGGTAAGTTTGTTGCAACTTTTTGTTTTCATTTTGAAAAGGAAAGTTTGGTTTTTTTTATTTGTTTGTTATTCAAACTTGCTCTTTTCCTCAATTCGTTCTATCTTTTCTAAGTAAAACAGATCAAAACATCCGATGGTTGGACAATTGAATTTAGTTGTGCTTTCCATGAAAATGACCCCTCTTCCCCCCTCCCTCTTTCATGCCCTCTCTTCCATGTCCTAAATCGATAAATTTAAAGAACTTTTTTAATTTTTTTTTTTTTTATTTTTTAAATTTTGAAATAAAAAATAAAAAAAAAATTAATGTAAATTTTCAACTGGTTTAAATAAGAAATTAAAATGTATGAAACTTGAACTATTTTCATATAATAACTACTTTGCTGTGTCTAATTTCAACATAAAAGTCAATAGAGAAAATTCAACTTCATGTATCCTCTTCCGTGCCCCATTCGAGGACCCATTCATTAGCTGGACCTATGCTATAATTTCGTAGCAAACACTTTTGATCACTATTATTATGGATGTTTTAAATTTTTTTAGAACAAAAACTAAAAAACAATGTAAGGAAATATTTTGAATTCCAAAATGGCTGTGCTAAAGAATTTAATTTAAATTTAAAATAATATTTTCGTGCTCATTTTGCGCCATATTTGGCTCAGTTTTACCACGTTTTTATTCACCTAGTTTTATTTCTAGGCCAAATAAGGGGGATTTTTGCTGTTCTAAGTAGGGGGTAGGGGTTTGCAGCGTAAAGAGGGTAAGTATATACCATATAGAGTGAATTGGGATCGTAGAGATAGAAACGAGTTTAAAATTGTACGCAATTGGAAATTGAGTTTGAGGAATGCAAGTAAATTATGTCTAATTACGTTTCCTCAACAGGCCCGTGCAACAAGAATTTTTTCCATTAAATGGAGGGAGTTTCCATAAAATTACACGCTTGAAAAGTGTATTTTTACGCTCTTCAATTTTTATTACTACGGCGCCATGTTGGATTGAGTGATAATAAACAGTAAAAATGATAAAAAGAATGAAAAATAAGTAAAAAAATATAAAAATATGTTTATAAATAGGATTTGTAGTTGGGAATACACACAATTTCGCGTGCTTGTTGCTACTTGTGTGTATAATGATGTAGTAATGGCGGAATGAGAAGCCTCAAGCGTCATTGCACATTGTCACGTACAGTTTTGATGGGGAGAGAAAAAATAGTTTGTCCATGTGTTGTGGGGGGAAAATTTAGTACTAGTGCAGATGCTAAATTATAGGTATTGAAAGTACTCGCTTATTTATTAAGTTTAGGTCCACTAAGATTTTTTTTTTGATTTTTGATTTTTAATTTTTTTTTGGGATGGAATTTGTAAAGTTTGGTGTTAAAATGTTTAAAGTTAGAATGTAATTGTAAAATAAAATTGCATTTTGGATTAATTTATATTTTATAGAAATGAATTTTAAATGATGCGTTAAAAGTTTTAAACAAAGCTATTAGGTCGTAAAAGTTTATAGCTGAGGTTTATCTTGTTATATTAAGTGTATAAGTATAGTTTTTGGTGCTTTCACACTACTGGATAATGCAATAACATGGAATGGGATTTAGTTCAACATGTCGGATTTTCATGAGTAGAAAAATTGTCACTTTTATCTCTAAAAACTGGTTTTTTGGTTTAGAAATGTTGTAATGTAGCTGATTTCAACAGCGCCGGTGATATTGGTACATTTGGTAGTATATTTTTTAATATTATATTGAGTTTAGTGTTAGTTGATAATGATATTACTCATTTTATTATACTAATTACATTGCGTGATAGGTGATTTCCTACCTGATAACTATACATCAATTGCAACATTAAACTTATTTATGGATTAAAGATGTAGGACATGGTATAAAGGATTGGTAAATAGGTAAAAATAAAAAAGTAATAATAATAGTGTCAACTTGTTATTTTATTACGATAACTTGTGATCTATTAGATGGAAATCAATTTTTATTCTCACTTTTCACGCGTGTCAACAGTGCTTTAAATAAAACCACTTGGGAAATTATTTTCTAAGCGAAGGTAAATAAAATTATCACGCGATTCAAGCTGAAATTATTCGCCATTTTCTCACACTTTTT
>JAQFZN010002217.1:0-12140 GCA_034687075.1 Geophilus carpophagus | reverse complement strand
GCTTTAATGCAAGCCATGACTCTCGATTTCATAATTTTCTAATGACATCTTCATTAAAAATGCCAAAATTCAGTAATCTTCTAGAAACCATTTGGCCTTCAAAATATATAAATAAGGAAACACAGACAATTATCGAAACGAAGGACAGCGAAACGGAAACGGAAAAAGAAGAGGAGGTCTATTGCCCACCACTTATCTGAGAAGTCAACAGATTATTCTTCAGATAAAAGTGGATCTTATCGTAGCCGTACCAGATCCCGCTCTCATTCAAAGATTTGAGATAATGGAAACTTTACTGCAATCTTTTCAGTCAATAGCTGAACCTCGGCCATCTGATCAAACAGCTGCTACTCCACCAATTGCGGTACCGACAGTGGTGAGAAGTTCCACAAGTACCATCAGTAACACCATCTCCAGTTTTAGCTAATCAACAAGCTGTAAATATTCCACCTACAGTGGTATCTACAATTAAAACCCAGGTTCTCATCAATCAGAATGTTGATGAGAATCAGCTCCTGCAAACCATAATAAGCAATTTGCCTAGATCTCAACCATCTCGAGAAGAGACCACAAAGAACATCAAAAGTATGAAACCTAAAATGTACAAGAGGAAAAAGAGTGACATTATCTTCAAAAAGTGGGCAGATAATTTCCTGCAATCTTGTGCCCAATGCTTTCTCTCTGGAGAAGCAAAAGATTAGTACGAGGCCAGCATCTCAACATTCAATGATAGCTGAGATAAATTTATCAGATGCAGAAAAATTTACTTTACTATCTCCAAGAGTGAGAGAGTGAATCAATTCCTAAATTTAAGACAAGGTCAAGAAGAATGTCTTTTTGATTACACTACATGAACAAACTCATTATTCATGCATCAAAATTCTATTCCAAACATGACCATCAGCACTATCCACTGGATAGGAGGAATTCGACTCCACTCAGGCTAGAATGGCTCAACTGTATAACATGCCGTTCAAAGGGGCTTTTCTGTATTTACAAAACAACAAAAAAATTTTTGCTCTTACATCTCATAATAAAGTCTGTATCGTTTGTTCTCTCTTTTTCTTTGTCTGCAGTCTCAGTATACACTTTAAAACAACATATAGAAACAATATGCAAAGAAGAAAACAAGGAGAGAGAGAGATTGTTGGAACTATTTGTCTTTTTACCCAACTTAGTTCCCCAAGCAACCACCTTTTTATTTTTATTTATAATTATATATATTTATTTGAGTATCACAATTTAGTTCACAGACATTAACAATTATGAGATATTGTTTTATTTATTATTTTACAGCTCAGTACTTTTCCACTCAGTGCAATATCTCACCACCTGTATATGAGATCTCATCCAGCTGATAAGATCTCAGAATATATATAAGAGCATTTTGTCATTTTGTTATAAATGTCAATTCAAAAATCAGGTCAGCTCATTTAGCATTCAGTCCAGAATCAGCATTTAACTCTCCACTTTGATTTAAGATTTTCTCTGCTCAATGATCATGGACTCGCTTTTACAACCACTTTTTTTATTACTTGGTTTATACGTCGTTTTTTTTGCAATACAAATTAGCAAAAAAGTTTATTCTATTTTTCTGGGTGTATCATTCAAGACAATTTTACTATGCCTATACTCAAAAAATCCCAATATTACAAAGACTCCTGATTATAAGGAATGGACGAGACATGAAACACCTGTTAAGAAAGGCAAATTACAAGGCAAAAATATGGTTTATTATAAAACCAAAGAAGGCAACGTTATTGTACAAAGAGGGGTTTTGAGCGAATTAATCGTAATGCCTTTGATTTTAAGGTTAAATCCCAAAGTGACCATTCATCTGATGAAGATGAATTTAGTGATGCCCATGACTCCTTTCTAGACCATGAGCCATCTGTGCATCTTGCACAGGCACCCAGAAGCTTTAAAGAAGCTATGGAGAGTCCAGAGAAGGACAAATGGATGCAAGCCATGGAGGAGGAGTTATCTCTTTTTCGAGAGAGGGGTGTATATGAGGAAGTTGATAAACCCCCTGAGGCTAACATTGTTGGTAATAAATGGGTATATTACATCAAGCGTGATGCTGAGGGCATTGTGCGCAGATTTTGTGCAATGTTAGTGGCTCAAGGTTTTAGCCAACAATATGGAGTTGACTACGATGAGGTGTTCTCACCTGTAGTTAATTATGTCTTGATCAGAATGTTCTTCGTACTCCCCGTTTGACGCACATCTGACATTCCTAGCAGGCTTAGATGATGGGCCAAGGGAAAGGCAGTCTTGCTCTAACAGCACAATCCTGCCAGTCAACTCAGCAATGAACGGCCTGGCCTGAACCTGTGCCTGAAGGCACTTGAGCGAAGTCCAGTGTTGATAAAAAGTTGATAAATTTGTAAAAAAATTTGGCAGATGATCTACTGGACAAAAAAAGTTTAGGGATTTAAAACATCATGCAAAAATTGGGTTTTTAGACCACACACCACCCATGTCACAGTCACAATTTAATATTGAATTTATATAAATATTTTAAGTGCAAGTATGCACTATTTATTACCGAGAGAATGAAGTTCTGAAGAAATATTGTAAAATATGGATTTAAAATGTATTTTTTAGGTTTAATATGTAATTTAAATCAGGATATTTACTCAACTCATAAAGTCAAAGAGGTTGCACCACCAGCCACCCATGTCACAAGTTTGTTATGGTGCTACAGCACCCAGCACCCACCTACCATGCATGACATTCTAGGCTGTACTGACTGTATGATTAATATCTGCCCCGCTGACATTGAAATAATTAAATCAAGAAAATATCTAATTGTTAATCAATCAGAAAACAAAGTATAAACTGTTGTTCGAAAGTGAAAATTAAGATTGGCTATTTAATAGCCTGTGGCCTATATGGCCCCCGCCATAGCGCCTGTTGCAGAAAGGCACCAAAGTTATAGATTGTGATTTTTTTAAATAGTAATAAAACAGAAAAGTATTGAATGTAGACTATATTATGAGAATAAAAAAATAACAAAAAATATTAGAAGCCAGTCTTTTTGTTTTTTTTATGATACCAGAAAGAGAATTTCCTGACTACTCTTCAATATCTGTTTGAAGTCAGTCGCTTAGAATCTAATTTTAAAGGCAATAAATTAACAGAATATGGAAAAAAACATGAAGCCATCACACACACATACACAAAATTAAAATTAAAATTACTTATGCAATGGGAACATTCTGAAAATAGGGCTTATCTCTTACCAGCCATTAAAAATGCAGCAAATGAAATAACTGACTAAGAAATGGGCAGAGTTGTAATGAACTTGAACTTTTAGTTCGCATTCATGAACTAGTTCACAAGTTCATGAACGAATTGAACAAACCCATTTCAAATGGGTGTATCATTCAAGACAATTTTACTATGCCAACACTCAAAAAATCACAATATTACAGTGTAACTGATTTGCCTGATGATAGACCCAATAATTAACTCTCTGCTCCATTAGTTCATTTTTTAAATCGTTATTTGTTTTTAAAACTGTTTATATTATAATTATTTATGATTTTATTTAAATTTTACTGATTTATAAAATTTTAATTTCTACTTTTTGTATTTAATTCACATACTTCAGATAAATTTATATTTTAATAAGTGAATTAGCATTTTTTAGACAAGTTTACATTTTTAATAAGTGAATTCATATTTTGCCAACCTGAAAATACATTTAATTCAAGTGAATATCCATTTTTTCACATGAACATGTAGTTTATTAAATGAACTAACATTTAATCTAAGAAAACTACTTTTTATCAAATAGAAAATATATTTTAGCAATGTTAATTTGTATTATAGCAATGGAAAAACCTTTAAAACTCATGTGATTTAAATATTGAAATTTTTGTTTTCACATGTGCTGCAGTAATTTTAAAAACGAAATATTCTGTACACAAACAGACAGATAGAGAGGAAAATTAACAAATTCAAATGAAAGAATAGTCACTTAGTACAAGATAAGACTAACATGTTAGTGACTATTTCCATATAAAATAGTGATCAACAAATAGAAATTGAGACAAATTCAGCAAATGCCGCATTCTTACTTGAATGAGGTCTTACAATGCTAAGAATCAATAAATTAATTAACCAAAATTTGAATTAAAAACCTACATTTAGTTACTAAGGATTGATCACCCGGAGATTAGGGTTAATTTTTAACCCTATCAAAAGAACATGAAAACTTTCATTTCTCGATTCGAGAAAAATCTTCTTCTATTCATTTCGAGAAAACCTTTCTTAGCTTTAGCCAAAACAATAATTTAGCAGAAACAAAGGTAGGAAATAGATGGATAATTCATAAATCTAACAAGAAATTAAGAAACTGCCTTCGCAGCGTGTCCGCGAAACCTTGCTGTGAGAAACAGTGGCGAGCGAACAACCGATCCGGAACATCACGATCGATCAACCTTTTATACAACACCACCTGAAGTCAAATAGTAGGATTAAGTAGAAAATGAGAAAATTAAAGGCTTTATTTTAGAAGAAAACTAATATTAAAATATAACAAAACTGAAACTTTTCTAAATTTTATAACTTATTTTTATGCTCAAGTTTAACGAAAAGAAAAACTGAACTGATAAAAGGTATTTAAGAGAAAGGTTTATTTTTTAAAAACAACTGCTAAAAAAGAATTTTTATTATTCCACCAGCCAATATTTAAAATATTATATTAAGTATTGGTAATACAATCGACAAATCTTATCTTCACCAGCACAAATTGGGCTAGTTACCGCTCTAGAATCAAAAGCTAATTCTTAAAAACATATTAAATCAAACATACTAAATTGTGAACCTTTATTACAAACAAAAAATCACAATAATTGACAAAAATTAATAAAAATACCAAAAAAAAATTGATTTTACGTCCGAAATAAAAATTTAATTCTTTTCTTCTAATTCTTTGATTTTTTTTCAGTGAATAAATACCAAAATCAAATTTTTTTGACAATTTAAAGTAAGTAAAAGCATAAATCCATAAAAAAAACTGAAATACATCAATCGAAAACAATAAACATTTAATTTCACCACTTATTCAACATTTTTATGTCTCCTCCTACACTTTTTAACCTTACAAGTCTTTCTTTCTCTTTTTCTTCTTCTATCATACTCATTCCCATCACATTCACATCTAATTCGTTCACTCCATGAAACCGAGTCCTTTCGATTATCTACTTGTCCATCTCGATCGTCCTGAGTTTCTTTTTCGACCGAACAACTTCGAAAATGACGTCGAAATCTCGCTAAACGTTGCAACTGTTCTTCTCTGAGTTTCTCATTATCTGATTCACTACTACTCGTGGACGAATCATCACATTTGTCTGATTTTACTGATTTTTTTTCAGATTCAACCTCTTCAGATGATGATGGGGGATTGGGTGTTGTTGTTGAGGAGTTATCTGATGAATTACTGCTCGTTTCTTTGTTGTTTCTTTTTTTAGTTGAACTTCGAATGCGTTTTTTGTCTTTAATTTTTTTGTGTTTACGATGTGATGTTGTGACTCGTTGTTTATCGTCTTCTTCTTCTTCCGATTCATCTCGGTCATGTCGTTTTCGTTTCAATCGACTGTGTTTTGAATGACTAGAAAAAGGTAATGAATAACATTAAATATAATAATTTTAAGAATAAATTAATTAAAATTGTGATAAAAAACTTGCTTTTTATTTTTATGACTCATTTTTCTGCGATCAGACGATGCAGGTGAAGTAGACGGCGATCGAGGTTTCCTTTTCCCAAATTCTTCTGGATAAAGTTCCTTATATCCACTATGTCCCCACCTGAAAAATATTTTATTGATTAATTTAAAAATAATTAAAATAAATAATAAAATACAGTTAATGCGCATTTGTATGTTAAGATACCTGTCAGGATCTTTTTCTTCAGCATCAAACAATTTTTTAGTAAAATAATTATCACGATTTGGTTCACAAAGTGATGATTTTAGTGGTCTAGAATACTGATCCATCCGTAATTTTTTTCTACAAATAAAATAATGTTAATAAATCATAAATTTTTCGAAATTTTAGCAGAAAATCTCAAATTTACTTCAAGTAGTCATCAGTAACCATCATCGTTAAACCACGTTCAAGATCCCATTGCCGCCACATGTCATCTTCCTCAAGCAACTAAACAATAAAATATTATCCCATTAAGTAATGTATAATGCAATTAATTTTTATGAATTAATTAAAGTTTAACTAATATCAACTTACCCGATTGTGATAATCAGTGCTCCGTATTGTATTTCTCAATAAATCTTTCCCTTGTCTGGTTACCATTTTTATCTATTTTATCGAATGCTTTAAAATTCAATTTCCAGATAAAAATCTATTTAATACTACAAAGTAATTAAATACTTAAACATTTGTTTACAGAAGTAATAAGAAGGGTAACAAAATCATCCGGAAACTGCCATTTTGGGTGCGTATTTATACTCAAATTCTGCGAGACTGTAATACGTCATGATCCACTGACATTCATCGACCGCTGCGTCTTTCAACGGTCGGTTTTAAATATAGAATAGCTTGAAATATTTATTAGAATTTCTTGTTAAGAAAATTATGAACTTTTAACTATTCCAAAATTTACAGATAGTAGAACTTCGGAATCGTTACGGTATATTAAACAGCATGAAGAAATGAGCTTAAGATTTCTTCAATAGATGGCAGCGTAATATTTTCGAGGCATTTTATTGGTCGTTTGCCAATTAATATCATTCAAATTAGCCAATTGCAATTGTACATATTCAGTAAATAAAACAGTCAATTAAACAAAAAATAAATTATTTTATAACAATTTTGATGTTTATTTATTCAAAATAAAATTATATCACAGTTGATTCTTTTAATTTATAATTTATAATAATGATAAACTGACATTTTACAATTCTTTAACAACTTCAAGAAATTTAACTAATCAAGAAAAGTAAAGACTTATTAAACATTTTTTTTAAAAGACAAAATAATTAAACTTTATGACACAATTAGACGAAACTGCCCATACAGCAGAAAGCCAATCTTCATTTCCGGGCATAGAAACTTCTGTAGCACAGAAAGTGGTAACCGATCACAACTGGTCTCTATTATTTGTGACCGGTCATAGTTCTTCAATGTGGTTTCAAACATGGCAGCACCGAGATCTACAGTATATAAATTAAATTGCAGATTATTAATTACTGTCAGCAATGACAGACACACAGCTACATCATGAATAAATTCATCTTCGCTCTTACTGCTGATAGCCATTTTCTTTTCTGTGGCATAGAGCTGTGAGTAGCAGCAAATATCTGTGGCACTAGTCTGGCATGTATTCTGCCACCAGGTGATTCTGTTAAGGTTTTCTATGGTATCTATGCAGAGAAAGTTATGAATACTAAGCTTAAACCGGCAACACTTGTAACATTTTCCACTCTGGGAAAATTTTAAGTGTGTGACAGGACACTGTTTCACTCCTCCATTTAGTGCATTGTATTATGCACTAATAGCAACAGCATGAATGAACAAATTCACCCCCACTTCAATTTGTAAAATCCAGAAAACTGTTTTTAAAAATTAAAAATTGATCAAAGTAACATTTTTTAATCTCTTTTATTTGTTTATAGGCCATCCTCACAGTTGTGACTCCAATTGTGACAGGAAAGGTCAATTCGATAGTTCTAAAAACCGCCACTAGAGTGGGATAGCATAGTTTAGTTCATATCTTGCTCACAGGAATGCTAATATTCGCTTAATTAGATATTCATAACCCCTAATCAGAAATAGCATGGCTCATAAGAGCAACCAATAGAAAATAGTTATTTTGTTTACCCCTATTGATGTTTACCCCAGCCCTTAATTCGTGCGGAATACTGAATACTGAATACTGACTTATTACATGAATAATGTTATGCCTTGGCTAAGTATGTCTTTGTGATTAGGAATCGCTGTTTGCTCTCTGAAATGCTGAAAGACCTTGTTTAGGCAGTCCTTGTTATTAGGAATCGCTGTTTGTGTGGCCTTTTGCCTGATTTTAACTCATATATCTCCCCTGAGATATAGAGAGGCCCTTACGTGAACGACCTGTGTCGGCACTCATGTTCAGTGACCTTGTGACGGGATGAATCAATTTAGTACTTCTAAATTCTATCACTTGAGGGCGCGACAATAAGTTAAAGATAAATAAATTGTTAAAGACTTTTATTCCTTTTAATTATTATAAATTATTACTGCCTTTGTCCTCTTGGGATAAAGAATGAGATCTTCTGAGTTTTCTTAATAAAAGACTCTAATTGTTGAGAGAGAGAATTGTACTTGACTTGAAACTGTGAACATATGATCTTGAAATGAGAAATATTTATGACCTGTGAGGGCATAAAGAAATATAAATATGTGACCTGTGATGGCACAATGGCTTTGTAAAAGAAAAGCACTGTCCTTGTAAAAGAAAGGAGATCGCTGCAAAATAGGCATTGCCCGAAGGCACGTTTGTCCGTCCCCAGCTTGATCTTGGCACGTGTGTCCTCTTGGCTCTGCAAAGAGAGCATGTTGTCTTTCTTGTGCTGTCCCTTCTATGTATTTAATTGTGAATTCTTGCTAATAGGTTTATTTTCTTTTGTGACATTATAGCAGCCAGAACCCATTGGATCGTCCCTAGACACCAGAACCAGTGCAGCCTACATTTATGATTTATCGTATTTATAGTTAAATAGTCGTTTATATAATTTAACAGTTATTTACTTACCTTGTAATCTGTTAGCATTCTCTTAGAGAATGATTTATGCATGTGCTGTGAAAATCACTCTAGAGATTGAACTTTCTGATGTTTGCACTTTAGTGATTATTATCCGATTTAATTGCTTAATTACAGTGGCACCTTATGCCTCATTATGTTAATTTCATATTTAATTGCCTGTTATGTTAAATAAGTTTCTTTGTTTGCTGTTCAATTAGTTTTACTAGTGCTTGTTATTAAATAGTATCATTTGTAGTTCAATTAGTTCTTGTAGTGCAATTAGTTAATAAATAATTGTAGTGTTTTGAGAATACTGTAGTTGGCTTTTCCTAATTCACACTGATCTAGTCCCGTCACAACCTGACTGGCACTTTCCTGTTTTGTTCATCTACCTTTACTTTCCTATCATTCTATTATTTTGTTTATGTTTCTTTTGTAAGATTTATGTTTGAACTTATGCCTAGTTCCCACTTAAACCATTTTTCTACAAAACCCGGCCACTTTCAGAAAATCCATTGTTCACACTTGATCAGGTTTTATAGAACTCAAAACAAAATGGCTGACTTTTCTCAAACTAAATCTTAAGAAAAGTTTTCTTAAACTTGACGTCACAACTACAAAACCCACCCCTTTTTGGTCATGTGACTACAGAAAAAAAATGGCTGCCTCCAACTAGAGTTGAAGCGGAGATAAAATTAATGTAATATGAAGGTAAAATAAGTCTGCTTTGGCTTATGAAGCAAAATCAAATTGTATTTAAAGCATTTACAAGCACATTAAAGAAAATAAGATGTAATTGGACTAATGAAACTTGACAAAACTTCTACAAAACTGTCCCTAGTGTGAACAGTAACAATTGAATTTGTAGAAGTCTCAAGTTCTACAAACATGGTTTAAGTAGGAACTAGGCATTAGAGCACTGTATTAATGAGCTATTGTTGTGATGTTTCAGGTTTGAACCAGATCTTCAACTCTCCCATGTCCGGCGCGTTTTCCTTAGAAGATTTTACTTTTTATATATTTTAATTCATTTCGTATTTTATACCTTTGTATTTACTCATTATCTAATATTTTAATATGTAGCCTAGTTTTGTATAATCTCATTGATCTGTCCATTTCTCCCATAGGAGAAATGTATATTTTGTGCCTTTCCTCTTTATTCGAATCCTTAAAATAAATTGTAGTTTGTTTTGATAAAAGCAGCTTCTTGATTCACGATTTCAACACCAGATCAGGCGACCGTCACACAATGAGAACCCAAAGATAAATACAGACCCTTGACGATTGATAACTAGTGAGTAATTATTCAGTGGCAGATTTAGCACTTGAGAAGCTCAAGGCACAATTAAATTTGGAGGCCCCTTTAAATATTTTCTCTACAGAGGATCTGTTTTTTTTTTAGTCTGATATAATAATAATTAAATAAACGCTGGCTTAGTTCATTCAACCATTAGTTCTAGTTATATATTTAACTGTTTCTCAATGCTTATATTGTTTGGTATATTTAGTGTATTTTAATTTAGATATTCCTTTAATGTTTAATTCTGCTTATTATATCTTTTATACATTTGTAACTGTATATAGCACACAACATCCCATGGACGTCCATAGAAGGTCCAAACATCCAATTCACATTCAGAACTAAGTGATGACATTGATGGTACTTTTAATCCACTATTGTTTGATGATGTAAATAGTAATAATGATATGATACATAACTGATGTATATTGATATTTGATTGTAATAAAATCAGTAGTTCTTCTGTTTTGGTACCAAAGCAAGGTTTCTTTATTCATCCTAAATTTTCCATAATAGTTAGTTAATATGGGTGAAATTTGTTGGTTTATAGGTTTGTAATGGTATCCTTTTTAGAATATTAGGATAAAATCATGATGCTTATACTTCTTAAACCTTTGTTTTACCCTAAAGTTTTGAACTTTTAGGTTTATTTCCTTTTGGATTTATTTTTTTCAATCTTTATATTTATGTTCTAATTTCCCATTGTAGTTATTTTATTTTTTATTGTAGGTTAATTTTTTTTTACAATTGGGATTTAGATTTATTTCTTTTTTTATGGTTTGAATTAGTTTTACCTATACTGTGTTTTAGCCTTTAGCTTTTTATTGGCCAATTTTTCCATATACTATGATGAATGTGGCAATTAGTTTAGAGAAATTGGATATAAATAATTACTTGATTTGGGCTTTTAAATTGAAAACATATTTGTTAACTAAGGATTATTGGACTGTATTTGTTTAGGAAGAAGGAGATTGAAGTTTTTAATGTTATATTGTCACCAATAAAACAAGACCAAGTAAAATTAGTCATTGGTTGTAAAACTTGTAAAGAAATTTGGGGAAACTTTATAGATACATTACCAAGGTAAAGCTGAAGAAAAGAAAATTATTTTATATTTGGAATTATTTAATGTTAAATTAAATAAAAGTGAAGACATTGTATCGTATGTAGATAGAGCTTGTTTCTTAAAGATACAATTAGAGAATTAAAAAGGGTTTCTTATCTTATACTGATATTGTTAAAATATTTGAATCTCATAAAACTGCTTTAAATGTTAAAGATATATTTTGTGTTAAAATTGTGTGACTGTTGCCTGTTCTGGTGTTGAAATTGACAATTAGGAAACTTAAATCTCACTACAAACTTGTGACAACAATACAAACATAATGACATCAGTGCACATTGTTGTAAGTAATAATAATCGTGTAGTTGTTGTGAGGCTACCCTCACTTTTCTACAAGTTTTATGCATAGCAACATACAATATACACCTAATTCTGTTTTTACACGACAGATATGTTCCCAAAGAATACGTGTAAAAAAAAATTTGTGTAAAAAAATACATTGTACTTATGAAAAAATAGAAGATTTAAGTGAATTTAAGAATGAATATTTCAGTTATAATTAACTTTTTTTATACAGATCAGCCGTAAAACGTCTCTGAGACGTTTTGGTTAGGGGTTCCGAATCCCGGTGGTTTTTTGCATCCCGGGATTCGAGAAATTTTAACACCAATTCCCGGGATTTCCCGGGATCCCGGGAAAAAATTAAAAATGTTTTGAGGGAGCAGACAAGAAACATATTTTTACTGTGCACATAATATTATTGTGAATAAAATTCATTATTAATAATAATAAATAATATTATAGTGCCTTTTATTATTTTAAAATCAGGCATATATTTATGCATTAGATAAAAATAAATTATAAAAGAATTGCTTTTAAGTTAAAAGTTATAATTGATCTTTAGAAAATCACCAGGAATTGGAACCCGTTCTTACATATTGCGCAACATTCAGAAATAAAGAGCATAATGTTCAAATGACTAAACAAACTGCCAGAAATTTTCCAATAACTCTAAACTCAATAAAATG
>JAQFZN010002216.1:0-12140 GCA_034687075.1 Geophilus carpophagus | reverse complement strand
TAGTGGCGCTGACCTCATTCGCCACATTGAAAACAACAAAATGGCGGAGTGTCAAGTCCTTCTCTATTAGTCCAAGAAAACACGAAATGGGTAACTACAAAACATGGAATGAAAACTACAAAACACAGAATGGAAACTACAACTTTTTATATATTTACTTTACTTTTTTTTAGTGTCCATGGTCCTCTAAACTAAACATCACCATTATTTGACGGTAAACTTAATAAATGTCCTTGAAGAAAAGATTAGCACACATTGCAGTTTTTTCTTGAGTTTATTTCATGTCTTTTGCAGTTTAAATTCAATAAGCCAGCCTATTATCCACCTTAAAGTTTTTTTCCCTTTTTTTGTCAACTAAGTTTATTTCAGCCACTTTATCAGTGAAAACTACATTTAAAAAAAGCACCTTCAACTTTTATTGTACTTTTCCTACTTTAAACTCTTGATGAAAAGTCTTCAAAGTATCAAGTAAATTAAATTAAATTTTCAACCCATTCATTTTTACTTTCTAACATCAAAGTACACTGTAAAAACTAAATCTAAGGCCAAGACAAACAAGGCATAGCTTGGAGAAAAAAATTTCATTTTCTTTCTTCTTATGTTTTACTAGTTCTTGTTTCCTGTTTCATACCTACAAGGCGTAACAAAAGGAAGTGAAAAATCGATCAAGAGCTATATATATATATATAGTGTATATAGTGTATATAACCATTTGTCACACCACAGATTGATAGTAATGATAAAGGAATCCAAACATGTCTGAACAACTACAAGGCTTTGTCACTTGTTCAAATCAGAGTCTGCATAACAAATTTTTGAGATAACAATTTCATCTCATTTTGTACATACAGAGGGCACAACCAACAGTAAAAAATTGATTTACAATGTGAATGGTTTGTGATTACAAACCATTCACATTGTGAATCAATTTTTTACTGTTGGTTGTGCCCTCTTGTGAGAGTAATTGCGACCATGATTGGATTCTTGAGGTTCAGTTGTTTGTTTAGTTATCAACGTACGTTTATTATTGGTAAAAAGTTTGAAGTTTTATTCCTAATTTAAAATTTCAGTTAATTACACAGGAATTAAATTTAAAAAGGTTGTTTGCTTGATTAAGAATTACCTGGTAAAATGCACATATTTTTCAATTTAAATTCCTTTCAATTGTAAACACCTGAGAGATAATGGTATTATAAATTTCATCATAACATGTTGTTGAGTTGGAAAAAATTGAAGAAAAATATGAAAATATACAGGACATAAAACTTTTTTAGGAGGTTAATTAGTAAAATACTGTCAGTGAATTAATATTTTAAGAAAACAAAGAGTTTGTTATCTGGCTGATTATCTCATTTAAAAATCCCCAAGTGAATATAAACATGGTTTAAATTACTGTAAGTACGTTGCAATACGTTTCTCACTGTTTTCATGAAGCTACCTAATGTAAAATTAACATATCAAAAGAAAATTAAAATAACTTCCATGTCTGCAACAATGAATATCAGTAGCCAAACAAAGCAAAACATAAATTGATTATTCACATCATTTTACATACCAATTTCAATTAGTTTATCAAACACACTTTAGACCAACAGGCTATGTCACCTAGTTTAGTTTGCTACAACATATAAAAATAGCATTGTTACATGAAACAACACTTTCATGCTGCAATAACAACAAACATAAACTTTGTTAGCAAGTCACATAATTACCAAAAGCATTTTCTCCCTTTAGGTACCATTTCACTGGGGCAAAATTTCATTTATTAAACAAATTTGTCGAGAAAGTAATGTAGCATACATATAATAAATTGTCATGTTACTAGTAAACTTAATAAATAACTCAGAATTTAATAAAACTCACCTATGGCTTTAATGCCTTGTTAGTGACAGCATTTCACACAAAGCAATTTTATACACCTTGGGCTTTTTATTATACTTACAAAACAAACTTCTTTCCACTATATTATACACATATTAATCAAAATACAGTTCTCAAAATGCTTTGATTATCAAACTAACAATTTCAACCTCTCGAATTCATTTGAAATGATAAAAGCAAGCCATGTTTGTGTGTATTTCCACATTAATTGAGACCATCTAGTGTGAATTTTTACAATTGAGAGAATTAAAATGTTAGAATGTTATTTTGGTGTGCGAGTTGTTAAATGTCCACTTTCTAAGCACCTGTAAATATTTTTTTATGGTTCAGTAATGGTTATTTAAGCTTGGCCAATCAATGAGTATTTGAAATGTGATGATGGCAACTTCTTGATAGATTTCCCCTCGGAGCTCTTCTTGCCAATGCGATTAAGGTGAATTGAAGAGGACTGCTCTTGCCCCTGTCACTTTTGCGTCAAAATCCGCTCACTTGGCTTTTTCCCTCAAAGCAACTCTATACTGTAAACAGTGGCAAAAAAGAGCTTTTTTTTAATTCGATTGATGTGCTGAGCTGTGATAATCCTGGTTGAATTAGACCGAAAGATGATATTTATTCAGCTTTTTTCTCCTCTCTAAACCTCTTCTCTCTTATATAGATGATCTGCTTTCTCTTTTTTCTTTTTTAATACACTCTGTTGCCTTAAAGGATAAGAGTCGAGATTGGCTACAATCCAATACTCTCTCTTATCTTTTTGCCATCGTAATTTGGATGGAAGAAATTACATGTGGACATAAATGAAAGTGAGAAAAGTTGCAGAGGAAAAAGGTCAGGCTTCTTATGAGTGAGTTATGTTTCAAGAAGCTGGAATGGGCAAGTTAAGGCAGTGAATAAATGTAGTTTGCAATGCCGCAGTAATATGGTGTATTTATAAAAGTATCTTTTAGAGTTTGTAAGCTGCTTTTGAGCTTTGCAATTTTTCGTATGCTACTTTTTATGCATTTATATTTCATGCTTTGAATTAAAAGTTTGAATAAGTTTTTTTAATTTTTAAATTTTTATATTTTTTATTCGTTTAAAGAGCAAAGAAGTTGGTTTTTTATATTTTAATTTTATATTTTTAAGATTTAATAGTAATAAATATATTTTTTTAAATATTACATATCTAAAATACAGCAACAAACAAGTCGCCATTAATAACAAGTATACAACACTGTTGCTAAGTCGCATTACTAACCAAAATCGAAGTTGAGATGATCGCATGATCATCAGCTTTGTATTATCTCACATGATTACTGAAGCAGAGTTTGTGTAAACAGAGTGTAGATGCCTTTTTAAGAATGATGTTCATTCTCTGGTTCATATTGTAAACAAAAATGATTCTGTTGACCATCCACAATGCATCAACTGAAATTGTTTGTGACAAATGTCCACAAAATATCACACTTGATCAAAAATGTTGGATCCATAACCATATTAAATGTTGATTTCATTTAAAATCTTTTCTCTTATAGTCCTTTCTTATCTAGTTTGATTTCTTTTACTTTATTTATTGCATCAAAAAATCGGAAACTGAAAACAGGAAACCCATGCAACTAGATAAAACCCTTCTTCATTATAAATAGAGATTGTTGCCAAGATCAAACAAAGCAAAAAAAGAATGAAAGGAGAAAAAGAAAGATACACAACAACTCCACACTATACACAAAAACCCATTTCTTTATATTAGTTTTTGGCTCAATAATATATAAAATTCATCACCAGATGGGAGCAATGTTTCTGCCAGATCCACAACACAACAGGAACTAACAACTACCATTATAAGCAGCAAACAAAACTTTCCAAAGCACAAAACAACCTTTTTCTTCATGAATTTTTAAGAATAATATAAAAAAACTAATTATTCACGTATATAAGTTAAAAATCGATTTATGTGTATTATTTTTTTCAGCTTTACTGCATCTTAACTTTTCAGCCTTTTAAGCTTAGCTCATACGTTCTTATTCCACCGCACACGACCTGTATAAAGATAAAAAGTTGGAAAAGTTATCACCATTTTGTTTGAGAATTCTGTGCTTTGAATAAAAAATAGTTTACATAAGATTAAGGAGAAAATAAGCCTGATGCATAGAATAGGTATTATCTATTCCTGGTTTTACTTACACTTTGCTATAAAACCTTCATTCTTCTTGTTGCATCAAACTCATTTTCTCCTTTTTTCATCAATTCGGTGATATACCCAGTGGAAGTATGCATGCACAAGGAGAATGGGGAGCTGCTGGATCCATAAAACGCTCTGCTAACTTCGCGTTTAGGGTCTCGTTTGTCAGTCTTTCTTTAAAATTTTAATATACGCCTCTTCCTTTTTTATCCTTTTCATTTATTGATGTTTAAATGTAATATTTACGCTTTTATGCACATGCATGTTATTAGATAACGTATAAAGTGTATAGATAAAATAATGATTACAATAAAAACATGCAATTTCGCTTTTAATTAGCAAATTATAGCTATTGTTAACACGTGACAATATTTTTTCTTTTTTTTGTATCTTTTTTGAAAATAGGAAATGAAAAGATGTTTATAACTTTTATGATGGTGCATACGTGCATGGGATTTTAAATTGGTTGTTTGATTCATGGCAATGAATATTGGAGTAGTTGCTCCTTGTGATTTGATCCTTCTGCGTAGATGTGCTTTCATGAGTTGAAATACTAATATATTGTAATATATTTTTCTGTCTGAATGATTTAATTGGGTAA
Organism: Geophilus carpophagus; assembly: GCA_034687075.1. Classification (NCBI taxonomy): domain Eukaryota; kingdom Metazoa; phylum Arthropoda; class Chilopoda; order Geophilomorpha; family Geophilidae; genus Geophilus; species Geophilus carpophagus. Next base: position 7,500 of record JAQFZN010002216.1, on the reverse strand, counting down.
TTCAATTTGAAAAATGAGTTAAAGTGGTTAAAGTGATGTGATGTGATTGATTTTTGTAATTTTTGTATTTTTTTAGAAGCGATTAACGATTTAATTTAAATAAAAAAGAGATTTAGAGATGGCTGTGTCAAAATCAACGTTTCCGTAGACAATAACAACCAAAATGGCTGATTGTGACTCAAAATCTACCTGTAGATGGCAGCTAACAACGTAAACAAAAAATTATTCAGAAAATCCAAATGTTTTGAAAGGTTTTTAATAAAACGTCATTTAAAATATTTATTTAGAACGTTATTCCTGTAAAACCATAGCATTAGCTTGAAATTATTAACTAACAAGTTCATTAATAATTGATAATTTTAGTAACAAAGTGGATGACAAGTTAAAGCTGTCTAATACATCCTGTCAAATGTCAGCTGCAATGATTGATTGCTTTATAGCAGATACACAGATAAAATTTCACATGAGTATTGGTATTGGAAATAGATTTTACTATTTTTAAGTAAAAATCTTCAAGTTGTTGGTATTTTAAGTTCAAATTACAAATTCCCCAAAAATAGTCAAGTCAAGACAGATGGATATTGATTATCTGTCTGACTTTCTGTGTGAAACAAATACTTAAACTGAAATTTTCTTTTTGTTGGAATCCAAATACAATAAGTTCACAGGAAAAGCAGTAAGCTGAAAATAACACCAGCAGTCACTTGGTGGAAAAGATCAAATGTCAAGCCAAAAACCACACTAAAATGGCTATCAATCTTCAATGCAAATCAATTGTGATAAGTGAATCATTTCCAAGAAAAGAATCATTCGACAAGAAGTTTTATGGCACCACTCGATTTAATCTAGAAAAAAATCTACCATATTTTTAAATTTATTATTAATAAAAGTTTTAATGCTTTAATATAAATATTAAAACAAAGCAATAAAAAAACACTTATTTAAAATCGCTTTTAAATTTATACAATGTTTTTTTAAGAAAATTAACTTTTACATTAACATAACTAAAATTAATCACCAATTACAAATAAATTGCATGCTTGAATGAATGAATTAATTGATCTTTCTAACTGAAAGCTCTATGAATATAATAAATGAAATCATCAATTGGTGTATTTTCAATAAAACTTAATTATTAGTTTAGCTAATTAATTCATGTGCAAGAAGAAACCACATCTCTTTCTATATTTGAGTAATTGCTTGTTTTGTTAATAAGTTTTCAATAGATCATCAGGAAATATCTGCACAGCAAATTTAAATGCAAATTATCTTTTCTAATGTATGGAAAAATGACAAAGTAATCAACTGAACATAGAATTACTGCTTGTAGTCATAAGCAGCACTAAGTCAATATTCTATAGAATTCATCAGTGCTGCTTTAATCCTCCAAAAAGTTTTTTTTTTAAATCTTTCTTGTGTAAACAAATCAAAATTGGGTAGTAATTTATGCATGAAATGTTTTAAGCAACTTTAATAATTGACAATGTATTTTTACTATTTATTATTTACACAAAGCGCATGTAAACAGAATTTGTTAATGTCCAATGCACAATAAATGAGAAAAACAAGAGTTTGAAACAATAAATTTTCTATTTGGATCTCAAAAGCCCATCAAGCCTTCATTAACTCCATAAATAGAGAAAAAAGATTTATAGGGCCCTTTGAGTGGTCAATTTAAGTAACAGTTACAACTTTGTTTACTTTGAAATTCCATGTTTTGTTACTATAAAAACCGGGCACCAGTATCATGTTTTTGAACCAACTTTAAGTTATAAAAATATAAAAAAAATATGAAAATAAAAAAGCAGGTTTTATAAAAATGATTCAAGTTTTTAACCAACCATTGATCTTTCAAAACATGCCAACATTTGGCAATTGCTTCTTTTTGTCCCTCTTTGACAGTTTCCGCAACTCCGTTTTATTAAAGATAATGTCAATCTCTTGCTATCCGTTTTTTTAAAAAAATTCTGTACATGACAACTCCATTTTCTATCCAACAAACACAATTTTGTTTACAACAACAATAAAGCAGTAGTTTTTACTTTTTTAAAATAAAAATTCTACAAAAATATTTTTGTTTTCTTGGAAAAACAAATTAACTAATTAAATTATGTATGTAACATAAAAATGGCGTTTAGAATCCCGGAAAACAATCTAGAAGACTTGAAAAAATAAATAATGTACTGTAAAATCAAGTTGTACCAAGATCGAAAATTATTAGTTATTCATACTTTCTTCTAAACTAACTTGCGTCATTAATATTTCAACTAACAAGTGCTCTTAGTAGCTTGTATTTCGAAGCAGCAACAACTTGTACAGTTAATGGCTGTTATAATTAACAATTCCAACAGCAACTTTGAATCTAGTTCATTAATAACAACATCTCCAAAAATAGATTCTGCAAGTTTAATAACTCACTCAGTTATTTTTCAACTTTGAACAAACATTACATAAACTTTAATAAATCAGAATATTTTGCAATAAACTTTCAATCTCAACCACAATATTTACTCTTTAAATTCAATCTGTGCAGTCGAATTCTCTTTCATTATGATAAAAAAATAAAAAAGAAAATGTATATGCAAAGCTCTCAGCCTTAGGTACAGTACATATTCTATTGATTTGAATCGAGGATGAACAAAGCAAATGGAAATTCCATGTTTAATCTACTCTCAATTAAGTTTAAACTACATTTTAAATCAGTCTGAGTACTCCCAATGTAAATTGTACTCATTTATCTATCAGACACTAGAGACAAAGGAAAACATCCCTGCTCTATTGCTATATAAAGACATAACTTTATTGAGAAAAGAAAAAGAAAATAAAAAATAAAGCACTGCACTTTTCTTTCAGACCAACAGCAACTTCCACTTAGGCTATCATCATGATTGAGTTTGTCCAGCTGCAGGGGTACTTGATCACCTTTAAAAACTTATTAGTTGCCAAAATGATAGATTAATGAACTATCAAGCTGAGCAACAAGTGTGTAAACAAACTGCTTTCATTTGTAAATTCTATTTTCTCTCTGTCTCTTGTCAGCACAGAGACTGTTGAAAGATTTTGTTTTGATGTTTAGTTTGAAAAAATTGAAGAGAAGTGTTTTGTAATTTAAGATGTAATTGTAAATTAGTTTTGGGAGAATAAAATCTCATCTTGAAAGTGAGTTATGCTCATAAAGTTGGTTTTCTAATGCAGCAACTACATTTAAGTTTTAAGTTAAAATGCCCAAGGGCTAAATATTTAAAATTTTTATTTATTCAGCTAGTTGTGAAGCTTGAAAATAATTTAAAAATTGAAATTAGCCTATTTTTAATTAAAAATCCAATCACACAACACAACACAACTCAACGCCTCAACAGAACTCAACAGAACAGCTCAAAATGTATCATAATAACAGCAACCACAACACAATAACTCAACAAAATGCAGCAGCTAAACACAACTTATTCCATCGAAACTTGACAATAAAGCATAATTCATATAACATAATTCACATACCCAATTACAAGCCAACATTTTGCAATACATAATTAAAATCCTGTTTAAAAACACACATAAACTTTGATTTACAACTTTTGTAGTATTAAAGTCGTGTACAAGTTTGATAGTTTAGGTCAATTATTGCCTCGTATGTATAATATTGCAAGAGATTAAATAAAGCCTTCTAAATCACTGAACCTCGATGCACAAGCTGCATTGTATGCACTTATGGTTTCGTACAGTTTTCTACACAGCAGGTAAAGCTACTGGTAATTGCACTCGATATATTTCACTAGTCGACAAGCACCTCACAGTGGTGCGCTCATCTAAACTAAATGAAAAATCAATGCTCAATTTGACCATTACTGTCAACAAAACGGATGTAAGTGAATAGAAGCAACTTTCAATTTTATAGATAAATGTGCAAATATAGAATATATTGCTCTTCTATTTCATCAATATCCAAGTTCAATTTTATTACAACTTTTCTGCTTATAGAGATACTTAAGTTGTGTAAGTGTTTGAACTTTTAAACAGAGAAATAATGATTTACTAAAACTTGGGTTTCATTTTAGGTTAAATTGGAAAAGAGAGTAAAAAGTCAATGCACTTGAGCTGAAATTAAAGTTATTGTTTACTGAGGTTTTTGTTTGTTTAATCGATTAATAAAAGTATAAACGATCAATCAATAAAATGGCAAACAGGTCTTTCTAAATGGAAATTTGTGTCAACAGCTGTATTGGTGAAATAGAAAAGTCAACAGTTTAATGTTTTGCTAGAAAAATTATTGATTTAGAATTTTAGACCGTTAAAGTTGGATTAAACTATTAATTTCTTGTGAAATCTGCAATATCAGAACCCAGAAAACAAGGTAAAAATCATTAAACAAGACAAATCCAACAAAAATTACAAATGTGTGAATTTAGTGATAATTTAGCCAAAAAAACCAACCTTTTTCTCATCACACACAACAGAAAAACATAGACAACAACACACAAACAATCTAATTTCCAACAAACACATTATATCAACCCCTAATAATTACCCCTAATAGAATCACATCAACACTCAACAGGTTTCAAAAGCAATACATAGAAAAACAGACGAGATCCACGCAAATCTTTGAACATGCGAGACTCTTTTGTTCACTAGCGGCATTCCTGGCTTCAATCCAAGATCCAATTTGTCCCAATCAAGCTACGTTCCCTTGGAAACAGACAAGGGGGCGAGCGTTGCTTAGTAATGTGTGTGTCGAGTCTTCTCACGCCTCGCAATTTTCCAACATTTTTATTGGTCCAATCCTACTTTGTCAGCACGTTGCAAAATGACTAAGATAGCGAGGAAAAGACCACTTCAACAAACAATTCACGCTCTCTTCCATCAAAAAAAATCCCGTCTTCAATTTAAACTTCTCTACACTGCCATCAGTTTTTAGCTAGCTTATGACTTAGAAGGGTTTGGATATAGGCAAAGATTGGTATCTAAAAGTTAAACTCCATTTGTCTATTCACCTGTGCACTTACTTAAAGTTTGCTTCTTTCATCTTTTTTTGTTTCCTTTTTTCTCAAACAAAAGAAATGAATCTAAAAGGCAATCAAACATTACTTGACCGCCTCAAGAAACTACTTTGGTGGAGATAAAAAATTCAAAAGAACTCGCTGAGTATTCTTTCTTCTTTTCTTATGGGCTTAAAGGTAATATCGCATACTTAAATAGAAATGAAAAAGTTTGATGTTTCCCTGGTTTGTTGTATAAATGATAATAACTTTAAGGTGTAAATATGTATTAGGTGTAAATAGCGTTTCTAGTAAGTGGCTACGATTCCAAAATAAAATCACTTTGTTTTAAATTAGATCTGATTTTCGATAATACGAAATAATAAAACAAACATTTAGAATTTTAGTTACTAACTACAGTAGTAGAATTTTATTTGTTTGAATAATATTGGCTTAAAATCTGCTGCTGTTACAGCGAAACAAACCATCGCTTGATCTAACTAGAAAAATGGCCGCTAAATAAGCTAAAAACTTGGTTTCTTTTTCTGTTTTATAAAACTGATAATGAAATCCGTTTACATTTTACTCGTTCTAAAAGTATTTTGTAATCAGGTGCGTCTTAGGCAAAGCTCGGACAGAAAACTCATTCAGAAAACGACGTAATTGTTATGGGAGGCTTCTCTAGTCTTCCATACTTTCTTTCCTGTACGGAAGCCCAGAATGACCCAACACTTTTTTGTGATCTCTAAAAACGTAGACACTTTTATAAAAAATTAGATCTGATCAGATAATTTCTTATCTGATTCTAATATGATTGGGTTTGATTTTGAAAATCAGGTTTCGATCAATCAGATGAAACTGATGCAAAGACAGAAAATACATTCACATGTCGTTTCAAAGTTTAAACCTTTGTTTCAATGATTTTGTATATATTTTTTCAAATTACAAACTATTGAAGTCTTGATTTGTGTTTATTTTATTTTGTTTCGGTGATCATATAATAACTATATAACATTAACAGATTTTTACGGCTTGCTGCTAACAATATTTCCACTGCAGTTTCTTTATTTATAATGTAGAATTGATTATAACTATAACGAAAAAACACCTGCTGCAAACTGCATAATCTTCTATTCTAAGCTGTAAAGTTGAGATTTTCTGTTACACCAAAACCAATAATTTCATAAAATAGAACGTAAATTGCATTGATAAAATGATGCATTATAATGAGTTTTTATACTATTGCCTTAATATATTGCTTTCTTTAACTTATCATGCTTGTAATATAATATTAATGGCTTTATCTGCAATCAATTTTCTATTTATAGGTGACTGCATTACAAATTTCTGGCCACTGAAATTAAATATTAATTAGAAGATTTTTAAATTTATATTTTCAAAATTATTAATTTAAAAAATTGATTAAGTCAAAAATTTAAAATGATTGTACTGTACTATAACAGAATAAACAATTTACAGAAGATCTTTTATTGCATATAATTAGTTTTATAAATTAACACAAACTTAAATAATAAATATAAACTATTAGAAATTTACAAATTTTAAAAATTTAAATGGCTTCCGTTTCGCAATGCGTTATATGTTTTCAACCAATGTTTTAAAACATTTAATAAATGTTGAAATCAATTGTTATTTCGCTTAAATAATTAATTGCGTGCTTTTAATAATGAAAAGCTTAAATTTGCTAGGATATTAATATTTACAATGAAGTTCACAACCTATTTATTGCTATAAAATTTTTATTTGATATTTAAAAAAGAAATAAAAATTACATAACCGTATTTTCTTAAGCAATGAAAAATGACAACATTTCATGTTCATTTTATTACGAAAAAGTTTCAATCAAAACAAATATCATAAAAAGATTTTTTTCAAAAATAAAACAAACTTAAAATTTATAAATTTGACAAGCTGTCAGGTCGAACTGAAATACCACATCAAATGCATTATCCTTAAACTTATTTTTTTAAATCCCTTTTTCAATTTTTTAAATCAAATTTCAATCGTTACAATGCAAGCTGTCAGAGCAAATGGAAAAGTGCAAGATGACACATCAAACCACAATTCATATTGCAGAGAAAAATTTATTTCTCAAATAGAAATCACAGTAAGGGAAAAGAATAAAAAAAATAGCTATATCCTGCTCACTACATGAACTAATTCAAATTAAATCGCGCATAAATATCAATCATTAAAAAAAAGATAAAAAGTCATCTTTATACCTTTTTTTTCAACTTACGAAGCAGTTTTTCTAACTGAAAACTTCCGAAGTAATGAGATAATATTTTTTTATATGTAGTAAGAGACCCCATTTTTTTAAATTGATGTATAATCAAACGCATGATGGAATTTAAATTTTTCCATCTTGCATGAAGATAATAAGTGAGTAGACTTATGCATATTTACATCTAAGGAATTTTTTGATCTAAGGATTTTTTTCTACGTTAATGTGAATTTAAGAATAGATTCAGGTTTAATGTATAAATAATAATAAAAAAATATA